>WURS02339597.1:0-38335 GCA_011762765.2 Rhinocypha anisoptera
CCTCTCTCTCTCCCCTTTCCGAAGACCCGTTTGCAATCGGAACTTTGTCACGCCTCGAACATCCGCGGCAGATCTCTTTTTACGTCACCGGTCGCCCTACGCCCTATAGGCGGTCGGGTCGCGATCGTCTCCCGTTCGACATTCCGCGCGCCTCCCGTCGTCTCGTCACCCACGTCGGTTCAATCAACGGAAATAAATCTGATCACATCTCCCGCGTCCGCTTTCTGATTTGAAACTCCTGGAAACTCACTTTTCAAATATCCCCGCCGATGCCGACGGATCGAATCGATCAAAGTTCCGAATTCGCCGCCAAAAATGCGTGAACGTGGTGTGGCACTCAACCGATTCCGTAGCCGTGGAAAATGATGTTTTTTTTTTCTTCAAACCCGGGAGGACTTGTTTTCCTCCACTGTCCTCGCCTGCTGTCCCACAGGTCCCATTTCCACCTTCCGACCGACAACTCACGAGATGTGTGTGTGTGTGTGTGTGTGGCATACAACCCGCCGTCTCGTGACGTGCAATCCCGGAAACCGATGGCGAGCAGACGCCTTCCAAAAACGGGCCGAGAGAGGTCAACCAGGTGTCGATGTGCGAGAGCGCGTGTTACTGAGAGGGGGTGGGGAGGAGTGATCAAGAGACGAAACGAATCGAAAAATTGTTGGGAGGAGAAAGAGGAAGCACCTACCCCGGTTTTGTGGCAGGTGACTGACCGCCCCCCTCCCCCCCACACACATGTTTGGAGGGAATGGTATCCAACCAACACGCGGGGTAGGCGGGCGTTAAAAAAAAAATAAACTAAAAATCAAAGTTACTGTATTAACAAATTAGATTATCTTGAATGGCTGAGTGTGCCGGGTGATTGGATAGAGCATCCGCCCCCGAGACAATCTCAAGTTGCTTCTTTCAACACCATTGGTGATGATGAGCACTTCTTTGCGTTCCTTGTCCCTGGCCTGCACCAAACACCATCGATACTAGTGCTAACTTGATTTAAGCAGAATTTTAATCTAATTATACTCATAGCAAAAAACTTCCATCACTCTTTTCTCAGTGTTCTGTTTGCCCACTGTGTAGTCCAACATGGCAAAGTGTCAATTCGACACATCGTCATCACTTCCATGTTTGTCTCTTTATCTCTTTTTTCCTACTTCTACACCCCTCAATGGCAACCATTGAATTCTGACTACCAGTTTGAACAGAAGCCGTTGTAAAGTTTAATAGTGTAATTGAACGTGAGAATTCAGACATATTCTTCACCAATACACAGAGGCGTGAACTAGCTATAAAAATGATCTCTACATACAAAAAAATTTAAAAGAAAAGAAAATATTGTTTATAAAATAAAGAATTTTTATTGCTTTAAGATAATAAAAACATGAGAAAATTGCTTTAATTCAAAGATTGGCTTATTCAATCTGTGAAAATGGTAGATAGAGTGTTCTGGACGCCCGAGTGGTTGTACTGAGCCAAATGCTTAATTGACTGGTGGCCATAGTTGCATCTGGATGGTTGAGTGATTGCTCAGCAACAAGCGACAATCAAGGAGGCACCACACCATCCTCACTCACTCATACACATCCTCACTCACTCATACACATACCCAAACGACACTTGGTGCCAGTCCCAAGCGAATAGATCTCTACTGTACCATTTACTTGCTTTCACAAAACTGCTAACGTGTGACATAGTCATACTAGTTCGAATCTCTAGAGCAAACATTGTCTAGTGAGGTAGTTTACTTCTCAGGTAGATTGTTTTGTCTTCCTAGGTTCAGTAGACTTTTATATTTTATGCTCTTTTTTGTTGTTGCTTGCGACTCAGTTAAAATGGAATTCTAGGTTAATAATGTAAACTTGAATTTTGCAAACAAAAGCAATAATTCAGATAGAAAAAATACATTTTTTGTATTTTTATTTCAATGTATTTTATGCAATTGTTAAAAGTTTATTCATATTTTTACACAAGACACGTGACTTGAGCTCATGAAATTAGTACTTCTTTGGAGTCTAAAATTGCACCCAGTGCATTTACAACTTGAATTCGTTTTTTTCTAGCCTTGGGCTTTAACTATATAGGACGTGCATAAAGATGTGTAGAGTTTCTGACTTGATTATCCAATTAAACCTAGGAATGGATTCCAAGAGTATATATTAACACAGTTCTTGATTGTCATTAAACAAAAGAATTTACATTTACACCGGAATCTTTTGATTTATACGGTTTCTCACAATAACATATTTATTCTATAAACAATTGGTTGTGTATAATATAATAGTAGATGAGATAGATGTCATGGAATCCGTCCGTCTGTTTTTTATTAGAATTCTTATCGTTTCCAAAACAGACAAACATTTGTCGGAAAGTGTCTGGCAATACAATTGAATATTCACTAAATTGTTTTGGACTCAATTTGAACATGCTTGAATTGTCTGTTTTAAATGCTGTAACACTTAATGTGACAAAGATAGTTGAGTGTGAAATACGGATAGTTTTTTGTTTACATTGAACAGTTAAAAGTATCATAGTTCGAATGGAAATGGTGCTAACTGGCGCTAACTACCAACTTCCGTCAGCTAGGTCTACTCAGCCCAGTTAGAGAGTAGAGATTTGTCTATAAAGATAACATACAAGTTTTAAAGTTAATTTAGTATGATTACCTCTATAGACAAGCATGCACCAGTCGAGAGCCAATTTGATCGCATCACACTCGATAGTATGATTAGACACTTTATTTTAGAAAAATTCTAATGTTACAACTCTGAACCAATTATAATTACCTTCATCAAATCTACGGAGTGTCATCTGTGAAAGTGAATGAGAGGAAAATGGTTGTTAACTTTCACTTTTGTGTCATTAAACAACATGCAAGTATTGTGAAATACAGTAGTTGAAAAATTGTGTAGGCGGACTCACAGAGCCAATTATTGCCAGATTCAAAGATAAATCTTTTTTAAAAATTACGAGAATTTAAATGTTGCTTCATGCACGCTTTTCTACTGAATTCATAATTATAGCAAAGAGATTATGTCAACTGATTGTTGCAAGTCTAAAGTTTTGAAGGACAGTCGATGCTGTTTTTATACTCATCTAATTGGGAACTTGACATTCAAAAGATTTAAGTCATTTATGCGTTTCAGGCTTACTGCTCTGGCACATTCACTGTTTAGTGGGAGGCAGATGCGCGAGACAAGAGAGAGAGAGAGAGAGAGAGACTAATCGATTTGCAAGCAAACCTAAGATATATGAATAGGATTTAATGTAACATTTTAAATGACTGTTTGTTGCTTGCTAGGGTTAGGTCTGCTCGATAGGGCCATCCACTTAGGAAGAGTGAATGGGTAGCAAACCGATGTTACCGTATGGTACGTACCACACTGACACAGGAGGCAACCAATGATTTATCGTCGACGGTGTTGCACTCAGCTGTTGTCTTGCTGTCTGTTTGTCTCAGTGGCGCATCCTGATGCTTCACTCGACCAGAACTCGATTGGCAAAAATATGAGCTTTTTTCCTATTTTTCTCATTCTCACTCTCTATCTTTCTGGATTCTTTTCTCGTGGTGAACTTTTGATTATTACTCCATTAGGCCTGATACTCG
Organism: Rhinocypha anisoptera; assembly: GCA_011762765.2. Classification (NCBI taxonomy): domain Eukaryota; kingdom Metazoa; phylum Arthropoda; class Insecta; order Odonata; family Chlorocyphidae; genus Rhinocypha; species Rhinocypha anisoptera. The sequence continues at coordinate 3,599 of WURS02339597.1, forward strand.
CTACTACAAGCTCGTTTGTTTGAGTCACTGGTCGCCTTTGCCTCTTGACTTGCCTCAGGTCCGGGACCATTGATGTCTTTGCATGACAATGGAAATAGACCTAATATATGAGGGAAAGTTGGACCTTACTGTAGTGCAAAGTCGTGCATCTATCTCGCTCCGACTTCGACTTGGCACAGCGTCTCTGTTTATGTTGTGCGTTGGCTTGCATTTCGATCAATCGCCATCTATATTGTCTTTTGCGTGTAATTGAGTTTGTTAGTGACGTGAAATTAACTACTTCAATGATGATTTATATACCTCCTCTGAGCTATATCGAGTGTCATTAGGTGAATGGTGTTAGCGCCAGAAGTGACATTAGGTAACAGTGATCATCATGAGTATGTATGGATGTCATTTACCATAATTCGATCTAGATCTCTTACTTCTCAAGTGAATGAAAGCACTCACTCAGTCACTCACTTTTATCTAGTTCTTTAAGTATATTCAAACTGGTATGACCTGTTTGAAGTGTATCTTGCATACTGTTTTATGTTTCTGAAAAATTTAATGCAATTTTTTGGCAACATACACTATTTTTCATAAATATTACAGCATTAAAAATGTTGTTTTTATTATAGTTCTATTATTATTCTAAGTCTATGCTTTTTGTTTGGTTAGTCCATTTTAATGTTTCATATTTGTTTACTGATTTATTTTTTGTATTACATTATGGTTAATTTTGTTTTTTAACAAAATTTGAATTCACGCCCATCTAACAACTAATAAATTCTGATTTGGAATTGAGCTTGATTTATATTCAAAGATTTTTATATTATATTTTATTAGATTCATATTATATATAAAAATATTCACATTTGAATATTTTTAGTGTCAACCGGTTTGTCTACTTGGCCGGTAGCCTATACATTTGTGGGTAAGCTATATAGGAAAAAATGTAATCGATATCAAAGAACAGCTTTGAACAAAAAGAATTAACATTAAATGCAACAGCCTGGTGACGGGAGCATAAGGAATTCTGATCGAGATTGTTGCGGGTGGAACGCTCAAAGTGACTCCTGGTGCCTGTTTCCGTGTCGCATCGGGTGGCTGAGCTTACCCAGTGGAGCAACATGGCTCGCTTCGATTCATTTGTTGGTCTGCCTGCTCTGTTTTGGGTGCTTCTGGTCCAGATACCAATTTTCATCAGTGACATTGACACACGCACACTATGTGTGTTCTGGTGCGTCTTATTGCCTCAATTAAGTGATTGCAATAGTAGTACCACCCGGTGGTTGGGTTCTATTGATGGGCCTGCCAGACAACCGACTCACTCAAAGTCCCCTTCGACTGGCTGCGCCGCGGAAATTGCTATTTTGTCGCCAACCAACGCTCCCCTTTCACATGGTATGAATGAGCTTAGTAGTGTAAAGTACACACAAACATGGTAACAAAGCCCCATAATTAGAGTCGTCGAAATTGAAACCGCACCGTTCACCGCAAACATCACCCAATTCAATTTTACTATTTGATACTTTTAGTAAAACTATAGTGAAAACTAACAAGCAAAAACTTATAAGTATAGAGATCACAAACTATAGAGATATATCAATAAGAAAGCAACCCAATTTAAATCTATTTTAATTTAGATGATTACAAAAGTGTCACAAAAAATGAGTGAAATCCCAAAAAAATGAAGAGACTGATTGAAATGCAGTTGAGCAAGAATTTGAAATCGTACAATTGAGCTTCACTGTTTGAGTTTAACTTTCACAGAGAAGCTGATGCACTTATCAAGAGATGGTTTTGTCATTGTTCAACTTAGAGATTTCTTCTTGTGGTTGTTTTACACCTCCTGACAAGACAGTCTCCTGACGCTTATCACCAAACCAAACTTTCTATTGTAATGGAAAACAAACCAATCACCGTGCTCGATGCCAATTATTATTGGAAGTACAAACGTGTCATGACATGACCATAATTCCTTTTTATTAATTACTAAATTTTATAATATATTTTTTCTTCAAAGTTTGTGGTGGTGATAAAAATTTTGACAAAAAAACAGAAAATGTTGAATTAATAAAAATGACATTGATGTGAGAAAGTGTAAGGTGGTGGAATTTATTGTCACGATGTGATCGCTACCATCAACACGGAGAATGGCGTGCATACTGCACACTGCATACTGTCATCAAGGTTCAGGTCCACAGGGCCAGGGTCCCATTGAGACACACGGCATTGTGCGAGACAATCCATGAGCCCCTCTCCATTGTCACCAGAGCATCTCTTACCGTGGGTTTTCTTTGCATACTGCATGCACCTTTTCACAAGGCAACATTCTCTCTCCCCCTTCTCTCTCTCTCTCTCTCTCCCCGACACACTCATTCTCATGCAATCACCATTTGCTCTGCTAACCATGACTGCGATAGAGCTGACTCGAGCCGAGTGGTGCGTGCCGATGTGTTGGTGATAGCGCTGGCCCCAGAGGCCCACTAGTCCTAAAAAGGAGTATTGTTTTCCGTGCTCAACTTCTATAGTTCCAATTTCGATGGCAATTCATATAAGAGGCATATTCTGGTCACATAACGCAACTTAAGAAAAAATTTTTCTGTTTTTTTTCTGAAAAAACAACTCAACTTCTTTTTTATTATAACATAGAGAGAGAGAAGCTGTTCAAGACAATTAAATTGTTTATATCATGATCATGTGATCACATGTTATGATGGGAAATAACAGTTTTAAATCAAGATTAACAACTGATTATACGATTTTGTAAGCTTCAAACCACGTGACTTATCTTATTCAATTTTTTAGGTTGAAGGTCGTGTATTTAAAAAATTCTTCATAACTTGTTTTTCTATGTAAGAAATTTTAAAAAATAAGAAAGTCTTCCGTGACGTAGGTAGGAAAATAAAAAAAATATAGCCCTAAGTGGTGCTTATGCAAGTGAGTGCTTGTAACCAGTGACAATTGGGTGCCAGACCTGAGCTTAGTTGTTGCTGGTTGAGCACTCATCATCACTCTACGGGGTACATAAGCAGCTATAGGCCACTATTTGTGGCCATCATCATATCACACAGAATAAATGATATTAATTCTGCTTATTTTTTGTATCTGTGTCGCACGAAAACTTTTTAATTTTGTTTTGTGGTTTTCACTGTCTATGTGGTTGCATTAAAAAGAACAGAAAGCGGACGAGAGAAAGATGAGTTTACCGGAACTCTGCAAGTATACTACCTAATTTAGTGAACCAGAGTGACTCTACTCACAGCACTTTCTGGCATTCAATGTTTTTTTCGTTGTATTTTCTAACTTTTTTCCTTCATTTCTTTGTTGCTTTCTTCGAATTGAAATAGTATCTCATTGTAATGCTAAAAAAGAGTAGTCATGGTGAAGGACGGTGAATGGTGACAATTTGTTGGCTCTGGTGAATGGCAACAAGATTCTTAATTTAAATCTATATATATATAACATAATAAATTAAGCGTGTATTGTTCAATTCAACTTAATTAATGCTTTAGGTTAGGAATAAATTCAAAGTAAAGCCATTTTTTGTTGCTAGCTTCTCTCTCTCTCTCTCTCTTGTGTAATTTTATTCAATCTACAAAACTCTTCCAAATTCTTGTTAGCTCGCTGGGATTTGCCTCCAAAGGACGAGGAGCGTACTGTTCTCATTTTTCTGGCTGATTTTTGCTTGGTTTTAACTTGCAAAAGTGATATAACAATTAATATCAAAATTATTTAAAAACATAAAATTGTATTAAACCAATATTATAAGAATATAATACAGGAAGATATAGAAAGTCGTCTATTGTAAGAATTTGAAGAGTTATGCACAAAATTTGAACCAAATTCGAATCATAACACAGAAAGTCAGATTTGAATGGGTGACGAATTCGAATCACAACAACGAAAGTTGGATTCGAATTGGTTAAGCACCGTGAAAGTAGCGCAACTTTCACAGTACAAAAACGTGGGTAGCAGAATACCAAAAATGACAGAACATTGAACATAGAAACAATCAAATTATTCATTAAAATATATAGGAGAGAGAGATATATATAAATATGGGGAAAAATTATTTATTAATATAGAATGAGAATTAAACGAATCAATGCTCTGTCATTATTAAATGTTATCACTCTTTTACTCAAATTATCTCTAAACATAGCCTATCCTCAAACAAATGCATTGTAAGCTAGCTGACCTACATGTCGTTCTAGGTTTATTGTCGAATATTTGTTTTGTATTTTTTGCAATTTAATTTTAAACATTATTGTTAATAATAAAAGTGATATTAAAGTAAGTTTTAACTTGTCTATTTAAGAGAAAGAAAAGAAAAAGAATGAAGAGAAATGGAAAACGCCAAAACCATTTGAGCAGCTACTTTGTCAAAATATGAGCCAGTTTACTTTTACTTTGTTTGAGATACATTTGTTAACTTATTATTTGTGCTCTACTTGGAAATGGAAAAAATTTTTTTGCGAACAAGGAATTTTTTATCGACATCAATCATGTCAATGGACACTTCTTCTCCGAGTGGTGTGGCCTTCTTACTTGGAAAGTGTTGAGACACTTTGCAAAGTGCTCTACTGGGAGGTAGTGCGGGCAGTGGCTCCCACGCACACCACCATTGTCAAGTCAACTCTTCTCTCTAAATGTGATGTTAAGTGAATTGAAATCAAATTAGGCACAGGTTGCACCATTCAAGTCCCTCAACGCATTCCGAGGGGTATATGGTGCATTTGTGCTCAAAAGTTTGCTACCATGATTCTACTCTTTTCCCAGTTTTGCATCGGATTCACTTGATTGCATTTGTCTAAAGTTTTCAGAAAATATTCTAGTTCTAATAATTAAAGAGAAAGAGAGAGAGAGAGAGAGAGATCCCGGGAGAAAAGAAAGCGTTTCGCAGTAGGCTTCACGGCACACCATTTGGCTCATTCACACTAGCGCACACGCTTCACTATCAACTCATCTTTCCTTGTCGACTTTTTTGACATCGATCAAGCACTTAGATTTACATTTATTCATTTCCTTATATCGATATCTTATCTAAGATTCACTCAAATTTTCATCTTAAGAGTAGTTGAATAAATTGTTCGTTACGACCATTCAAAGCTGGGCCAAAGTGCTGCAATCGCACTACTTGAGCAATGTAGCGTAAAATGCCCACACGTGTGTGTCAAGACTTCTGAGTTATGACCATTAACCATTTGGTGTTTAAGGATCATTTTGTCCTCTGGGACTCCAAATAAGACTTATAGGTGTCGTGCACCAACGATATGATCACCCTCTGCTAGAACGAGTAATGAGTTCTTTTGAGAAACTCCTTATTTCTTGTTCTTCAAGAGAACGGATGAAAAAAGATAAGAAAATTAGTTGTGCGGATGCGTAATTTTTCGCTGATTCCTTGAGTGAAGCTTCTGAAGACATTAGTTTATTGATTGTGATAATGATGAGAATAATGCCTCCTCGCTCAAATAAAAACTGACATTTATTTGACCAGTAAAGAACAATCGATTGAGTAAGTTACCATGAAATAAAACAAAGCATAACAATAAATATATATATGTATGTCAACTATGAAAACAATAAACTAAATAACACATCGCAAAGCTTTATCAATTGCGAGCAACAAGATTTATCTCAATTATAATTCAGTGTTGTCTTGATCGGAATCATCGGTGCTTGACTCGCTAGTAGACATGGCCGCCTGGCGATTATCGTGTTCGATATACTCGCAAAGATCACAGAGCCATTCACCGAGACCACCAGGTGGGTTGCCGGCGCAGAAGATATGGATAGCCTGAGATCCGCAGCGGTCACAAGAGAAAAGCTCCCATTCGTTCTGTCCGTTGTGAGAGCGACCCTCGGCACAGCGACACTCGTTGGCGCAGCATATGAATCGTATCTGTGGCTCTGCAAACTGTGGCGGATCCATCTCCATCGTGGAAAGACGTTCAGGAATAAAGATGCCTGCTGCTTTTAGCTGGTTTACGAAACTTTCCCGGTTCTGACAGTTGGGACATTTGGCTCGAAAGCGCCCGATGTGGTATGCAAACTCCTCTATGCAATTCCTGTGAAAATTAAAATTGCTATTAATATTATTTGCTACCATTTATTTGAGCACAAGCAGTCTGGCCAACATAGGACGGGGTCTATAATATAGTAGCATTATTGAAGTGTAAATTGCATACGTGATTGTTAGAAAGTGTATTTTATAGACTTAGGCTTACACACAAATAATTGATATCCGATATATCTGATTTTTCAGCACATAAGCACAGCCTTAAAGTAACTTACAAATTAAGCTTTACTCATTGCATTATATATTGTACTTTAATTGAGTTAATCTTGTGATGAGAAAAACAGATATATTAGTTTTCAATGTGTACACTGACAATGTTTAGCACAAGACTAAGAGTGCACTGAGAAAGCAAAAGGTTAGTTAGCACACAAAAATGTCAGGTGCCAATGCTATTCGTTATCTGTCGGAGGCTAATCTCTTAAGTGCAAATGAGAAAATAGCTCACCTGTGAAAATAGCTTTTGCAACACTTGCTATATAGCATCATGTCGCGGTCTTTGATTTTCATGTCTTGCTGACAGATAGTGCATAGCTCGGTGCCTTTAAAGTTCGGTACGACTGTCTTGGGACGATGATTCTTGCAGTAAGCGGGAAAGTTCGAGAGATTATAGTTGAAGAATGCAGAATTTTTAATTCCACAAGTCATGTGAAAAGTGACGGGACACTTCTTGATTGCACACCCAATAGCAGCACCTCGCTGTCCACAATAGCTACATTTGAGTAACGAAGCCCGTTTAAGTTCTTTGCGGATATCTTCATCTTTGAAATAAAACATGCTACTTTGAATATGAGCAGGATCTTGCGTCAATCCTGCAGCAAAATATAAGCAAAACATATGAGCTTTTAGATCGTTTAAACCGCCGATTGGTCCCAAATGAAAATCTTTGTCAGTAGAAAAACAAAAGTCACATGCATCTGTTTGAGAAATTAGCATAAGATTAAAATAAGTAAACAATTTTAAAAAATAACAAACCCTCTGGAGTTCCCGGTGGTTTTTTGGAAGTGAATAATTTGTTTCCTGGAGGTCGTTGACTGGTACTTGCCCGGGATTGTAATTGGCTACTGTTATTATTATTCTCGTTGTTGTTGTTGTCCACAACTGGTAGTGGAGGCGCTCTTGGAGTTGACCGAGAACGAGACCGAGGACGAGAGGGTGCCGCTCTAGACCTACTTTGGACTGATTGCGTAACACTGCGTAGTGGACGTGAAGGGGTCACTATTGCACGAGATTGTTGTAAGCGATTTCGTGAACGCGATCGAGTCACTGCAACTTGGGATACCTCGGGCTCACTAGGTGGCTCCGGAACTGAACGCGATCGAAGACGATAGGGCAGACGAGGTTTGCGAGGCATTCTCTCGCGAAATTGTCTTCGCGAGAGGCCAAAGCGTCTACGATTCTCTATCAATCGTTCCTCCTGCTGAGAGCGGGTACGCTGGCCGGTTGGCCTCGTCACGGACTGGCGGGTTGATCGATTTGACATAGTCCACCAAAAGCTTGCAAAGGCGCAGAGAGTTGTCAAAGATCCACCAGCCGAGACTCTATTCGACACCGACACAACTCGAGTCTCGAGCTCATTGCAGCCAAAACAATCACTTACAACATTAATGTTAGCGTCACACACTCTGTGAACGGCATGTTCTACTTTTACAGCTGATGATCACTTGACCCAAATTGCCTTCATTTCATAATTTTGATTCACCGCCAAAAAGGTTTGCTTTGACCATGTGGTAGGTAAAAAGTAGAAAAAAGCATATTTTATTAACAATTTATATTAAGGACATTTTTTAATCAATGCAACACTAGAAAGAAGCGATGAAAGTGAGAAGTTGCGTGAGATAGTGCTCATATTGGACTCGACATGTTTTCCTGTCGTCATACCACTGTTCAGATTCCATGTGCAAAACTTGCTTGGTTTTGTCGATAAAGCTATCGATCTGCCGATCAAATTCAGATACCTGACTTGCTATGGATTTATACTGCTCTCCACTCATATAGTTTTTCAAGAATGCGTAAATTTGGCTCACAAAATTGTGATGAATCTTCACCAACTTAATTATTTCGGAGGTTTCTTCGAGTTCTTTTAAAAACTTGGTCCAATGAACATAAAATGCAGTGTTTATCTGTGATTCTGCTTGAATGAGATTGGTAAGAATACGATTAGTGGCTACGGTTAGTCGACGAAACACCGATTTGATTTCGCATTTCCAATCGTCACTGATGAAATTGTAAAAATTTTGCAATCGTTTCCAACATTTTACCATTAAATTAATATCTGTTTTTAAGTTACATAGCATGGGAAAAATACTATGGTACAGTAATCGACTGTTATCATCAATTAAAACGCTATTCCATTCGCTTAGCTTCATTTCAATTGGACTTAAAATCTTGAATATGTCATCTTGCACTGTTTGGTTACTTTGGAAGATGTCAGATGGATTGAAGCTGTTCGGTTTGATCGGTTCCATATCGATTGTAAAGTAGGAGAAGAAGAAGAATTTGATTGCTTTCAAGGTTCTGACTAAATGACCTGAAGTTCCAAACAAGTGTGAGAGAATGATAAGGTTTACTTCGTGATAGACTTCTTCGAGATGTCGCTTCAACTGACGATTGATGACGAGTCTGGTGTGCCAAGTTAACTCTTGGAGTAAGACTAGTTCATCAAAGATGTGTTTCACTCGACATCTGGTTTGTAAACTCTCTTGTTTATTGGCGAGTTTAACAAACATTTCCATTACAGTTCCCAATTTGAGAATCATTTTTCGAAGATTAGAATCGATGAAGTAGGGAAAAGATGTATACTTGTATTGTTCTTGGAAATGTAAAAACAACTCGCTTTCCTTGGTCAGGTTTTTTCTTAAGATCCAATGACGGATGGCTAGCACAAATGGCTTGAAGGCACTGTGGAACAAATCGGTGACAAGGGGACGCATCAAAGGTTGACTCAATACCATCTCACTGTAGAGTTGATTTAACAATTCAATCGAGTTCGCCGAAAGAAGTGATTCGTGTAGATGATGCAAAGTTTTCAGTCTTAACCAAGCATTGTGGACGATTGCATTCAGGTGAACCAAAGTTAAAGAAATATCGGCATGTAACTCGGTGAAGAGACGACAATGTCGGTTGAGATGAAATCGAATTTGTCCAACTAGAGCTTGGTGGATAAGACCTTTCGGTGACTCGAGAGTGACCAATTCGAGGCGTCGGTAATTATAACCTAACGCCGCTAGTCTTTTGACTAGTGCCACTCGACTGCGATCCATACTTGAAGTGCCATGTTCTTTGACACAGAATTGTTGAGAGAAATCAAAGCTAAAACACTTTCCATCATTGCCTAGTGCCAGACAAAGCACTTCGCGTACATCCTCCATACTACACTTTGGCCAATTACTCCCCTCCTGCCCTCGACTAATCACTTTTGTTTTTTGGAATTCGAACATTGGAACCTTGTGTATTTGGGGGAACTTGAGCAAAGTAATTTGCTTGATATGTGTAATTTGTTTGTGTAAGATTAAGTCTTCAATGGCAAATAAATAGTGAACATTTAGTAATTGTAAAGTTTGCATCAGAGTTGGATTTTTGTTTTCATGTCGAGCAGTAATCACAGTGGTAGCCAAAATGACTGTCGCTACGCTTGACAAGGAGACAATCCTCAAAGCGCACTCGCACCAATTTGTCAGATATTAGATTATTGGTTAGCGGGCAGGCCACCGTGCAAGTGCACCACTGTGATTAGCGCCCCAATGGTGACTTCCTATTGTCCCAAGTCGGACTTTAACCATTTGAGCTAGTGAAGCACACCGCGACAATGGCGCCCGCCTTATGTCCTCTCTCCACACCAACCGATCAACAATTTGTGTAAACAATTATTCACTGACGATCTTTGCTTCTCTCGATCTCCTCTACCGTGCTCTAAGTGTCGTCAACTATAGGCACATGTATCGTTATCAAAGAATCAAATCTTTTTTTGCCCCTGCCTTCCCACTTCTGTGAGATTTTCAACACCCCTTCCCTCCTTTAATCCTCTATGAAGATATCCTGTGGAAATCTAATGTTTTCTGTAAACTTACGCTTAACCTTAATTGGAAGAGTTGAAATTACTCTTTTCAAAGCATACATTTTAAAATAATGTATAGTTTCATATGCCGAATTCGGTCAAATTTCGAGTTTTTTGTGCAACTCGTTAAAAAAATTTTGAGTCAACAACTCTAAAAAACAAAAAATGTTACACGTAGCGAAACAAAACTGCACTGTCACAACAATTAACATGTGATAGTAACAATTGAAAATACTTTTCCAATTAAATCACTTTAAATAAATATCTTTTATCGAATGCTTTCATATATATCCAATATATAAGCAACCCCACCCCTGTGGATCATGTGAGCAAACAGTGATTTGATTCCCCCGTTCCCTTGATAATCTATTGAAATATGTGGATGACTCCAAAGGGAAGCACAGACCGTGCCAACACGAGTCACAGTGGAGTTAGCAATGGCAGAGATTGTTCCGTGTTGTGACCATGTCGACAGTGACCATTACCGTAGCTCTTTTGCTTTTACGTTCCGGAAATTAGACTAGTGTCACTCGTTCATGACACATATATCGCTACCACTTTTTCTTCTGTCCACTCCAACTCTGTGGATTTTGTGGATAAACAACGAGCCTAAGAGAGATAAATATAAGATAACTTGCCAGCCAAGTGTGAGGGCACTCTAATCATATTTAGAGTGGGCAATAGAAGTTGCTTGGCGTACTTGCAGTGGCATTAGTAACAAAACAACCCTATTAGAGAGTGCAAAGAAATGAAGTGGCGCTAGAGAAAGTGTTGACTAGCTCGGTAAGAGTGGCGAGTGAAGCGAGCGATATTGGGTAGTACAACACTACGGCATGGCATGCCTTTCAACCAACCCGACGTTCGAGCATTTCTGCCTGGCAACCGATCTCAGTTGGTTTGCCGCACTGCAATTTTGCATTTGTTTCTAGGTTTACCTGAGAAGCTGCAAAACAATTTTTTCATAACTGAATTAACCTGACCATTGAAAAAAACAGTTTTGTTTTTCAATCCTCAGGCAAGCCTAGAAGCAAATTCTGAATTTATGTTTCGCTAACTGACTTAGTTTTTTATTTAAAAAATTGCGGATACACGAAATCTTGAGATAAAGATCTAAACCAAATTGCTTAATTAGCTGTTTTGATAATGTTTCAAATTAGGTGCGAGATTAGGAGACTCGGGATGTCATTTGATTTCACGTTCATGTTCGTGAAGAAATAGAGTTTAGAAAAAATTTATATTTCATTAGGACTTAATTGTCAAACATGAGAGCGTGGTGGAGTGGACAATTCGAGCTGGTTCACCAGTGTCGCAAAGAGACTCGGATTGAAGTAGCGCTAGGGAAAGTGTTGACAAGCTCGGTGAGAGTGGAGCGAGCGATATTACCCGACCATCGAGACGATTCCGATTTCCGTGTAGCGCTAGTTAGTGGCGGCTCTCTTTGTGATCCTCGCTTGTCAATCGCTTGCTGGCGCGCTTCTCAATAGTGCGCGCTCATCGAGCCGGATTAATCAGCATGACTTGCGTCAATTAAGGAGACATTCGTCTGTGTCTTGTTCCACAACCATCAGCTAAGAATTAAATGATCAACCATTGAGTTTCCGGATTACATAGGCCATCACTAACACTCGCTCTCACAAACGCACACCATTGCATAGTTCCAACTTGTTTCTTGAAGATGAGTGTTAATTTAATTTTTATTGCCTTCTTATGTGTGGTTTGCTTCACAATGCTCATATAACCTCCGTAGGCTTTCTTGTTGACACTGCTGATCTAGTCATGATTTATCAGTTTTGCAAAATTAGACCAAGTCTGGTTTGTTATAGTTACTATCAACCACCAAGTGTTACTGACTTGGAATGTTGGTAACTTTTGCTTTCTATTTTAGTAAAATCGGTGGTTCTAACCAGTTCTAATCTAATTGATTTGATGAATAAATCAATTTATAATGAATTATATTGGCAAGCCACTGTGAATAGCCTTGATTCGAAACATTCCATTGGCGTTAAAGTGGCAGAGTGTGGGTTAATCATGAGCCGGTCAGTGGACCGAACACGTTACCACAGTGACTCGTGGAACAAAGCAAATGAATTGGGCTCACTCGAGTGACACCATCCTCGTGTTGCCACTTGGACGCACTTGTCACCAACTGCCAGTCAGCGTCGCCCAGTGCTCGATTTGTTTAATATTTAGACAAATTCAAAATAACGTACACGGTACGTGGGGGAGAGGAGAGTCGACAAGTCGAACTGTGAATGTCAATTGCGTGGCGCGAATGTCAACTGCGCTGGTGGAGTGACACTCACCGACGCGCCACTGTGCGCCACATTCTCACTGTTCGGGTGCACTGACTCGCACTCGAATCTAATTCACAATTAGATATAATTGATTGATTTTCTCACTCTACTATTCAAGTCGTCAAAGGCGGTGACAATTGTAATCGGCTGTATGGTGTCTGTCCATTGGTTGCTCCAGTGGCACTTGTACGAGACACGAGTTTATCGTTTGTAAAATTCAACTGGCTGGCATCTCTCAAGAATCGAACCTGTTAGCCAACATTTTGATGGGCCAGACCTGTTGTTTCAAATGACCACAGTGCTCCCTTCGGCGGTTACTGACGTGATTTACGGCCATGGTGCTCACTAACCCAAGCATGCCGAGCTGTGCAGTTTGTGAGGTATAAATCAAAAAACGCGAGTTGGCAATAAGCAACCCAACATTGCTGGATAATTTGAATTACATTGTTGTGGAAGAGGCTAATTGATTTGGTTGCTGTATGGTTGGGCCGGTTCGACCTGCTCACATAGTTTGGCGTGTACACGTTTCTGTTTTTGCGATCGCGGCTACGGTTCGAGGGGAGCGACATCAATTGATCGTAATTGGATCGCGCGAGTCGATCACTATAGCCTCGTGGCTCGCGCTCTGTGTCACTGGCGTGACCTATTGGCACACGCGGCTTGATTGTCTCCCAATTCTATTCTCTCCTTTGCCTCTTGTGTCGCGCTCACACACATACAGTGACTCGAGTCATCATTGCCATTCCTAGTAGATTGGCCGCGGCATCCATAGCCAGGCATACCAGTACCAGTTGTACGATTGGTGGTCTCTCCACTCAATCGGTGACTGACATCACTTAACGCCGAACTATCGCAGTTTGATCACCATTTGTAACTGCATGAGAATTTCTTCGATCATCTATTGAAGAACAGTACAAATAAGCACGAGTAGTAGAATTAAACTTATTGGAACCATTTATTATTGTTGACTTGCTCATACTAGAAAAAATTGAGAGTGTGAATAACAAAAAGAAAACTTGTATGTTGACTAAAGATACTTAACTGTAAATTGGATGTCGTAAAATAAACATGTTTGTTTTAATAAATGATATCTATAGTAGTGAGTGCTCGATCGGACTACCGGTTACAGGTGGGTGCTATCGATGCTCAGTTACAAGTGGGTGTAGCTACAACTCTAGAACATGGGACAACTGTTGCGCATTCAGTGTGACACTTTAGTAGAAGATCTGTTGGAAGGCGAAAAGCCACTTTGAACGAAGCCACCCATCAGCATGCACCATTGCACGGGCAACTAGAACTTTGAGGTTCACCCACGCGCACAACTGCGACTTGGCCCGAGAGGTGCATTATCGACTTTTAACTTATGTTGTTGTTGTTGTTACTAGTTGAAGAGTTGTGGTTAGACGTGTCGGGCATTGCACTGGTTGATTATGATCTCTAAGTCGATTAGCCAATGAGGACATGCATGGACGGTGGCCGATGCTGGCGTCTGTGCCATCATGCCGTCTTTGGAAGGAGCGAAATGGGCGCCGACAATGCCAAGTGGTTCATACCCATCGGGCGCGCCGTCGAGCCATTGTGCCCCTTACTGAATCTGATCGCTGGGCTATATAATTTCACTCGACCTATGCCAGAGAATTGACCACTGCTCGATTCTGTTCGGCACCATTAAGCTGATTTATGATGTCTGTTTGCTGAACTTAGCTTAGCAGAAGTGCAACACCAGGCACAGTGGCGCCACTGGTGACCTCCTCCAAGTGAGCTCAGGTGATTTATCGCGCCAGCTGGTCACTGCACCGAGCATACAGGCCACATTTTCTTCTCCGCAACTGCCAGTACCATTTGTGGACATTGCCAAATTGAAACGCCTCATTTACAGTTCGATTTAAAATTGCAACAAGTTGAGACGAAAAATAGAGCATAGAAGAAGGTGAGAGCAAGTTTGAGAAGAAGGGGAGAGCGAAGATAGCTGATGACAAATAGCGACTCATTGTTGGCGACAATCAGTGGCCAGCAACTGCTGCAATTAGACAAGATGACAAAATGGCAACCAGGAGGAGAGAGTCCGATGGCCGAATAAGGTCATCGCGCCACTCGCTTCGCTGGTGCTTGTGGTCTGGTGATGACTGTGGCGATGGTGGTGGTGGCAACGAGGTGGCCCTCGCCGGATGCCAGTCCACAACGTAACTGGTGCGATCTGTTTGTGTCGTGTCATGGCGCCTAATGATAGCGCACTCCCGCTTTGAGTCTTTTTGCGGAGCACTCTGCCGCTTTGACTTTTCTTCTCGATGATTTTTAAGCTCGCTCGCTTCTTCACTTGACTTGAGGGAGACTCACTGATGACAATGCCGGATTGTGGTGCTGTGCTTGTGTGCTCGCACGGGCCAATTGGGGAAGCCAACAGGCACCGGTAGCGGTGATTCTCAGTCTACTGGTGGTAAGACAATCGAGTGACGGCACTAGCTCCGTAGCTATGATGCTCCTTGTGTGTATGGCTATGTGTATAGCTGTGTGTGTGTGTGTGTGTGTGTTCGCGACAGCCGCCGCAAATTGCCATTCCTCTTTGGCGTTATCATTCTAATTGTGTCCACTTGCTACAATAGACTGTGGGCAAGTTGGCGCAGGGCAGAGGTTGTGGTTGTCGCCGTTGGTGCTTCGACTTAAATCAAATTGCTATATCATCATCGTCGTGGTCGCAAAAGTAGACGACTGCAATTGTGTGGTCATTTGTGGCGCGGCACACTTGTGGTGACCACTTTCAGCGCACTCCACTCATTCCGAGCAATGGCAACCGCTAATAAGAATTTAATTTTAATGCACACAACAACAACACTGTACTACCAGGTTTGGGCATTTTGGCATTAGAATAGCGTGAGTTTGCACTGGAAACAATGGAATCGAGCAAAGCAACAAGCAAACCGTTGTGTCGATTCTATTTTGGAGTACAAACCAATTTGAAACTAGATTGGTCATTTGATCATCGCCAAACTCGAAACACTTTTCTAACTTTATCGACTAACTCGAGCACATTTGCCTCGATGCGATTCCGCCTGGCCACGAGAGTGGATTCACATCATCAGTGAAGCAATATCGAATGATTTTCTCATCACTCTCGCGCCTCTGCTCTCGCGATTGTTTTTAGTGAGCAGGCTTTGCTCGGTCTTTGCTGTGGCAGTCTTGTCATTCGGGGCTTGTGTTTCTCTGACTGAGTGAACTCTGACGAATCTGGACTGCCACCACTGTTACTTCTAAATTTAGTGTTTTTATTGGTTTCGCCCTCTCGAAGTGCTCGATATATTGGTTTTGATGAAGATGACGATGAACCTTTTCTTTGCTTAGGAATTCTTTCTTTGCCCTTCTCTGTTCTATTTGGAATCTTTTGAATTTTTCTAATTAAACCTAGCTCAAACCATTAAACCTGATTTAGCTACAATTTTACTTGATTGAAAGTACTAACTTTATCAAATACTAGTGGTTATCGATGTCAAGTGGTGAGAATTGTTCAAGATTACTAATTCACTGGCTGAGGTACTTAATATTTTAGCTCTATCTATGAAGTCCAATGCACTGAAATTTTAGTGAATAGTACAACTGCAACTATGGCTTCCCATCTGGTCATTTATTTTGCATATTTTTGTCTATCAATCGTTTAATTCAATTACTTGCTTAACTACACTTGTGCGGCTTAATATCGGCAGTCAACTAGTAGCCATTTGCCTGCCAGGTTGTAGGAGAGAGAAGAAACTATCAGAGTGCGTCTACGATGAGCACGCTTGCAGCCGTCATCAACGTTTGTCGCCTCTTAGGTTGCAATTTCTAATCACCATCCACTATTGCTAGTGGTCTTCACTATGACGTGCTGCCCTAAGCAGAGAGTTTTTGGTCGCAACACGGTCAAGACAACGACGGCGACTCCATCGGTGGGCTTTTCCCTCGGCGCACGCCCACACCCCCATCAGACCAACATTGATTCTCCTTAGTGCGCACTTGAACGCAAAATGCTGAATGCCATAGCATCACTGCCACTCAATTTTACATTGTAGATTATCTGGCATTATTGTTGCAAGCTTTGCTCAAACCCAAAAGATCACTCTTATCAAACTAGTTATGCTGGAACATATGATCTATACCCATATGCGAATATTGTTGTCTTTGGTTAATGATCAATCATCAAGTTGGAAGCTAACATGGGTGATGCACTGCACTCACTGCAAACATTCATGGTCTTGGTCTAACTTGATCGACGTGTCCATTATAATTAGCGTCGGTGTTGTGTTTGCAAATGTGGAAAGAGCCATGGCAGTTAGTGGTAACCTCTCAGGTTTGAATCGAGGAAAAACTGATCGCCGGTAGTTGGATAGTTTCCATTTCGAGCGGGAAAACGAGGCGAGATCGAAACCAATGTGTGTTGTGAGCCGTAATTGCTGCCCAATCGATTGCTTACCCGAACCAATTGACAAAACACATATAAGAGAAAGACAGTAACATAAAGTTGGAAACAGAGTGGTAGGCACTAGGCAGCCACAACTTTCAAGTTTAGAAGAAGTTAAATTTTGATTGATTATTGCCGTTTGGAGATGGCGGAAAGCAATGGGCAAGCGGAGCACTTGTGGTGGGGGAGTATCTTTTGGGGCAGATTCCATTGCCCCCGATCGATGATGATCGATCAAGCAATTAATAGGTCAATTAAGACCAGATGGCGCCGGACCGAGAGCTCACGGGACGAACACATCACCATTGACCGATTACTATCACAATGGCCAGTGGCACCTGTCGCCATGCGCGCTCAAACCTTTGCCACTATCGTTTGATTGTCGATGGCCAATCGCGATCATTTCATACCTCAACTATTATTTAACCTTTTCGCAACCATAATCAACCAAAACGTCAAATACTAATATCATTTTGTCATTTTTTGTATATTTTTTTAAAATTGAACTGACTCAATCTGACTCAAGTTGTTGATAAAAATGAAAGCTTGATTAGTTCTTATTATAAAAATTTTAATTGCCACACAAGCCACGCTTGACAATATTTTAGATAAAAATTAGTCTCCCTTTTCATCATATTCGTACTATGCTTTAATTATTTCTATTTATTTATTTTAATTAAATCTTTTCAAATAAAAGTTTGTAAAAATATTGTTTAATTATAAAAAATGTTTAGATTAAGTCAATAGAGTATAAACTATTCAACAGCCAAAGGTGTAGCATTTTAATTTGTTATTTTGAGCAGGCGTCAAAGGGTTAAGTGACAAGCGGAAATAGGTGCTAAGTGCAGCTCACATCTGGCTAGTGTTGTTTGTGGGCAGTGGTACTGTATCGATGACCACCACTGACACTGGTGGAGGGTGCTTCAAGGTGTGAGTTGGCGCGCCACCGGTCCGCATCGATCGCCCCCGCATAGTGCCACATATTGAATTTGCCATTTGCGCGCCTTCACTTCACTTGAGCAGGATTCACGCGTGACAGCTGCCAGGTCATGCTGGCCATTAGTGACAATTGTCCTAGCTCGCCTCACTTTGTCTCATGCCAAATCGGTCTGGCTACCCATCAGTGATGACACGCCCTACCCAGAGCATACAGCAAGATGTCTCAAAGGCACAATATCTAGTCTTTGCCAGTAGTCAGCAAGAAGTGGCCAAGGTTATCGGTGCAGCCTTGCAGTACCGCACCAACATTTCAACTTAAAGTTGAAAGTTAAAAACTTCAACTGTTCAACTGGATAATAGAGCATATCTCTCGAGCGTAATGGTGATGAATAGCTTCATATCGCATGATCTAAATCTAGGAAGATTGTGAAGTGTTTTTTAGTTGGTGAAGAATGTGATCTTGTTAACGCGCCCGATGATGATGGCGAATGTTGCGCATGACTAACCATTGTTTACTTTGTGTTGCGTTAACCTCTAGACGAAGCATTAAGTTCAGGATCAATTTGAACCACAGAGCTAGCCAAGAAAGTCTTAGGTCGATAGGTTCAAGGTAGCCAATACGGCGAACTACCAAACTCGATTAGAGTGACTAGTACACCTCTTTACCACGGTGTCACATCCGCATGCCCACATGCAAATGCACTCTCGCCCGCTTCACTTGACTCTCATTCGTCTTGGCGCACTGCCTGGTTGGTCAAAGTGTCTCCCCCACTCCATTATTTCCGTTACTGCACAGTTGAAATTGAATTCTACTGGCAACTTAATAATAATTATACTGGTCCACTGTGAATAGATATTGAGCCAATGATAATAGCAATTAGATTAATTAGATTTGTCGTACGTTTAGTGTGTCTAGCGCCGCCGTTGGTGAGGGAAATGTCACACACGGTCGGTTGTGCTATTGCTATGCCCGGTGTGGTGCTGTGCCTCTTGTTGCTGCTGGTGGTGATCGTGCAGTGATCATGGGGTGGCATGCCATCGTGGTGCCGAGAGAGTTTCGTCATCTCAATGCTCCTCATCGATCGCCATCACTGGGTAACCCAACACTATGCGCAAGGTAATGTAATTTGGATACGAGAAAAATACGCGGCAAGATGGAATATAGTTTGAGGCTGGTTTAAACCTAATTAGGCAGTAGAATAGATAGAATTAGCCAGCCAGGTAAAATGAAGTTTATTTTCATGCACCCTTTGATGCATCTCTTATGTGCAACTTGTTTACCTAGGCCTATAGGTGAATTGAACGTGCTAGTCAATCAGTAATCAAGATAAAAGTAAGTTGGTGTGCAAAAAAATGAAGTCTCTAGTGCCATTGAGCCGCCAATCTAAGGCAATTTTTAAAAATTGTTACATGTGAAAATTTATCTAGTCAGTGAGTGGAGGAAGTGGTGGCTTAAATCTTCCTCGTTATATGACAGATTAGTAGACAGAAGGAGGGGTTTCACTTTGGTCCAAATCAAGATCCATACTTATCGGTGCTTCACTTTTCACCAAACAATTAAGTAGCATAAATCGAACACAGTCACTTTTCTTGACTTGCAGCCATGTTCAGATGTTCAGGTTTCAAACTATGTGTGTTTGATTATTTATATAACTGGTTTTCAGCTACTTTAAAGTCTCGTAGTATGTGAACCACTTTTCTCGCAGTTTCTTAACAAATTAATTGAAATACTTGACGACTAAAGCAAATAAGATTGTTGGGCTTTCACATACAACGTGAAAGTCAGCATTAATAGTTTCATGTGCTCTGCTCTGTGCGCATAGTGTTGGGTTACCCACTCAAACACGGTTCATTTGTGGGATGCTTTTTGATCAGTGCAGAAATTCAACTAGCCTAAGGCGTTGTTGTTATGTCATACCACTTGTAAGTTTCTCTGGCGTACTCCCCTCAATGATAGCAAACTTTGCAGTACCAGCTCGAGTTTTCACTTGTGCAAATTTGCCTGGATAACTTGCACTGGCGTCGGTGACGCTCACCAAGCATGACCGCCAAACAGGGTGTCTCGCGTCAATAGCCTGGCTCGATTAACAATGGACTCTAATTCTAGTGCTTGTCCACGAGCGAGCCATCCACTGCCGCCACATTGTTGGAAATTTGCCACGAGCTTGTCTCTCATTCCTCTCACCATGTCTACCACAGTCTCACAAGAGTTATACCGAGCAGCTACATTATGTGCGAGTTGGTCAAATTACATCACATAACTAATAACTGTATGCTCCCGCTTGGCAGCTTCTTTCCGATGGTTCGGCGATAATAATCAGCTGCGAGGAGTGGTGAGCGCACAGTCAAATGAACCGATTATCATTTGAGCCGTGCGTATCTTTTGCCTCCATACGGACACATTCATTTGTAATTATATCAGGTTTGTGTCCAAAGAGGTTCACCGACACCCGAAAGAAATAAATTCTAACTAAACATAGTAGTGACCTCCAGCGACGATGCTACTTGGGTCATCAAAATATAAAAACCACCCTGGCTGTGGGTATAAAACAGCGGACGGTGCGTCGCACTCTTCCTCTCTCCTTGTTATGGCTTGATGAACTAGTGAAACTAGTGACATTCTCGTTTCACACAATCCACAAGCCAGATTGACATTCAGCTATAAGCGTAACGAGAATAGCAACACCTTCTTTTCCTAATTCTAAACTAGCTATCTCACACGTAACGTTTATATCGCTTGCTATACTGTGCTCTTTAGAGGAGTTTTCTTAAAACTCACTCTTTGTATATTCCATAACTTTATATCTCTGTTCAAATAGAATAATATTTCTTGGCCAGATTCTCTTGTATTGACTGCCCTCAATTTGAGGCGGTGTTTATACAGAAGAGATGAGTCTAACGAAAACACGTGAGCGCAATTGAGAAGTCATCTCGTAGTGTAAGCAAAACGATCGGCTCAAACCTCTCGTCTCCCTTGATTTGACCGCGTCTGGCAAACAATGGCCAATCTATTGCCATTTGAGTTGATATTTTGATTCTGGAAATGGCTAGCATGTCAATTGCTCCCCCTTCTCCTGCTCGGTTGCTTTTGACCAAACTACTAGTCTTTATTTTCGGACTTTACAGAAGCGCGACAGCACGATTGATTTATGACCACCTATTGTCCGCTTGTTGGACTACTTTTACGAGCATCTCAACGGAGACTGGGAACTATGCATCACTTGATTTGACCAAATAAGTAACTGTCTGGTGAATCTGGGGTCATCATGATTCTAAGTTGACACGGCGGATGGTGCACGCGTGCAATTCTCACGAGTTGCTCGATGCGGCCAATGGCAAACCTACCTCTACACTTGTCATGGTGATCACTCGTGGTTTCCAGTGCCTCTTTCACTTTGTGCCACCTCCAACGTGGCTTGACGTCAACAGTTTTGAGACACACACGCACAATGGTATTCCATCGTATACGAAGCCGATTTAGGCTGATCATCGCCTAGTCTGCCAGTCTATATTGTGTGTGTGTGCTTGTGTGTCTCTGTCCCAATGAAGGCGAGTGTCAAGCAACAATTGGCGATGACTTGTTGTTGACATCTGCCGAAAGAACCATCTACAAATTGGCATTAATATGCCATCGATTGGTTGGGTTAATTGTTTCCCCTACTGACGTGGTAATAGCGACTGCCGGAGGCACACACGTGGTGAATCACTTGATAAACGTTGAGCACAATGATAAACATGACTGAATCAGGCTTGACATTGTTGCAAAAATGAGTTAGGTTTTGCTGCTTACCAACTTTAGTGAGGGTAATTGTTTCAAATGGAATATAAACTATTGTTGTGCCAACAAGGCTACTCTACGAAATGTAAATGAAATGAGATGGAAAGCGAATAAAATGTGTTCCCATGCCGAGAGCAAACTCGATGTGTATTCGATTTAGAAAGTCGAAAAATGTGATCATAAATTCACCATCGGGCAAGTGCTTACTCAAGTCAAGTAAGTTTTGGTATAAAATATATAAATTGAGTGTTATTCTTAGTTGAATCTATAGAACAAGCAAAAACAGGGTCTCCTCTTGCAAAGTCACCAACGAACAAGTCGCTTTTAGTGGCCTCTGCCTTTCCATTGCTCGATCACGACGTGAAGAGTGAGTTTAAGGAAGCGATCAATGCCGAGAAACAACAGATAGCTAGCTATCACGGAGAGGTGCGCAAGATCTACCGACAAAAGTCACTCTCGTTGTCGAGTGTACCATTTGAGGAGTTCACCGAAACTATTCAACTCAAGTCGGGTGATGAGCTAGTCCAGGCACTGTCAAATCGTGGCTATCGCCTTGATAAACGTATTGGTCAAGGTGGATATGGTTTGGTTTATCGGTGCTATTACATGCCAACCGGCAAGATCTTAGCTTGCAAGACGATTAACTTGCGACGCACTAATCGACATCGCATGGTGCAACACTTGCGCACGGAAATTTTTATTATGGAACGTTACCCACATCCAAATATCATCACTATTTTGGATCACTTCATCATCGAGGACGTCGCCTACATCATGATGGAAATAGCTGACTCGGGTTCCCTCTCCGATCTTGTATTGCGACATGGCGCCATGAAGGAGTTAATTGCACACGCTTACTTTATTCAGATCTTCCAAGGACTTTTCTACCTTCACAGGTGCAACATTGCTCACCGGTGGGTAACTAAACACGTTGATTTTTTAGTTTTTAAACTAAACACATCTAGGAAGATTAAACGGAATTTTTTTGAAAGCCACATAAACATTTTACAATACGAGATTTTGGAATTTTGAATCTACTGGAAGGATTTACTTTAAGTTTATAAAAAAATTAGCTAAGTTTTACTTCAAAAAAGTACTTGATTCTAAAATGTTCAGAATTTTGTAGAAGCATTCTAAAAACACAATCATTCTTACGTATAGATAGATGTCTTCAAATACTGCTCACTAACCGACTAATTGTCCTATGCAGAGATCTCAAGTTAGACAACGTACTTCTTTTTGCTCAAACTAATTCAAACTTGCCCGAAGGAGTAAAACTAGCCAAATTGACTGATTTTGGCCTTTCACAAGCTGCTTATCGGCCAAAGGAGGGTCGTATCAAGACTGGCAATTTTGGTGGCACTCGCAGCTATATGGCACCAGAAATTCTTCGACTTGAGGTTTTCGAAGAGTTCGAGGAAGAGTGCGATTTAGACTACGATCCCTTCAAATCGGATGTTTGGGCACTCGGTTTATGTCTTTATGAGTTACTCACTGCTGTTCTTCCATTCGACTCGTATCGTGATTTGAAAAAAATCTACTGGGCTCAGATGGAATGCACGTGGGGCTACCCTAATTTGTCACTGAGTGAGTTGGTCAAAAATCTCATCCGAGCCATGTTGGAACCAAAACCTGAGGTGCGCATCGATCCCATTGGCATTGCGATGCATCACTGGACGCAGTTCTATCTCACCAAACAAGGCAAGGAGGCACTAAATCGAGACGTGGCACGCCCACCTCCCACTCTACCCACCACCAATTAATCAACACTAATTCCACATACACTCTACCTAGCTTTGTCCAGTCTGACTGAAGAATCCAAAAACAGGGAGGTCAACCCCTGAGCTTGTCAACTAGTCAATGCTTATATACAATATGCGAATACGTTATGCGAAAATTTTACATTAATTTTCTGGAAAGCTTGCTAATAAGCTAATTGATGGCAAATGGTAGAGATAGTTGAATTGCTTCAAACCTAGTAGACAACGAAAGGAAACATGTTTTCGTTGTCTTAATAGGAGGTAGTTATCGATGCAACTGCAAGAAATGCATCAATTCAATTGTAGTTTTTTAATTTTGGCTTAGCAAAGTTTTTCTTTCAAATTGCTCCACGAATTTAATTCAGTTATTTATATTTGGTTAACAAACTGTCATCAATACACTCCTCATCATATAGAAGTAGAAAAAGTTTGGTTGAGTTCGTCGAAGTCTATAATGCAATAATTTAGCAAATAAATTGCTTCAAAAATATGGCGATTCTGAGGTACTGCATGCAAATGGATGATCTAAAGGTATCAAAGGAGTCAGATTGGACTGATGAGTTACTGAGTAAAAATAAATAAGCACTAACCAAGAGGTGACCTGACACTTTCCATTTCAGCGCGGTAGTAAACGACTATGCCCTGTGCATGGTGCCACTGGGTAACCCAACACTATGCCTCTGCAAAATGTTGCCTGCTGAAAAACTCTAGCTACGAGCTTGTAATTTGATTAATTTACCACTTGCAATATATTGTGATTTTTACAAATTAGAATTAAGCTAAATTAGGGTAAAATGATCAAAAACCTAATCAATCTATGCACCAATATTCTAACCAACATCATGGCCATACGTTTTGACCACCAAAAGTTTCCTGTTACACCGCTAAGTACTCCATTTTGGACTGAACACTTTACCAAAGCTAAGGTCAGCCGCAGCAGGTGCGTAGCACACTAGCCGGTCAACCGAATTGTAGCAAAATCTTAATTAATTAGAACAAAACGTACTGTAGTTTGTTTTTAGTTTTTCTAGCAATTTCAAATACCCCCAGCAGCAAAACGAAGGGAGCTATCCACAGATCCTGCATCCTTAATAACTATAGAATGTTTTTTTTGTCTTTTGTCCATCAAAATCTAAGCTCAATCATAAGGTAAAGTTTAATAACACTAATCCAATTACTCACTCCACTCTCTCCACAAGCACCACCGAAAAGAAGGGAATCACAAAACAGGAATAACTCGGCTTGGGCTCATCACAGTCATTTGACTCCAACATATCATCTTTGTCTCCTTCTTCTCTACATACTGCAGTATACCATGGTATCTTTTTCGGGGCTACTTTCCCTTCCAAACCATCCTTGAAACCGCAAAAGACCCATCTTTGAATCTGTTTTTTTCAACATCAAATCTCTTCTTTACTTCATTCTCAGTCAATCTCCACCAAAAGTTTCCCTAAAAACACATTTCAAGTCTCTTTTTTTTCAAAGACCGAAATGCACAGCAAAAAAACATGTCGTAGTGTTGTGCTAGCGTTGTTCGACGGTGGGCGCACTGTTGCGCTGCAGCTAGCGGCAACACACCACAGGTTCTACTCAGCTCTACTCAATCCAGTTTGGTGAGCAATGGCGCGAGCCACCACCACCACCACCACAGCAACGACGCCAAGCACTCTGTCAGAGTCACGTTGATAATCTCAGCTGTTCTGGCTCAGTCCCAATCAGTTGCTGTCGGGTGGTCGGTGAGGAAACTCGTGCAAAGTTTTGCTCTCCAAACTTGGTGCAAAGTTAGTGTTTGTAGTGTCGGTGGCCAGTGTTCCCCGTAGTCACATGTATTACAATCAGCGAGTTCTCTTGGTATCTTCAGAACTCGGTGGATGCGAGCAGTCTTGCTCTCGGTTGTGCCACTCTCTCAGTGTCCATCGATGGTTCGATCTCATATCCAACCGCAACACCTGTCGCTCGACCAACACAACTTGGATTCCACCAACATCACTCTACTAGCTTCATTCACGCTTGTTCACGTATCAACATAGAGCTTGTTCATCACTATCACCAACACCACCAGATCTAGCATATCTCGGTGGTTGGCGAGCGACGTCAGCATCGCGCGTGGTGACACTCGCGCCATCACGACAACATTCGCACTTGTTATTGGCTTTTCAATTTCCTTGTCTGTGTCACCTTAGGTTAGCTCACTTGCAATGAGAAAACAGAGGTTTGGATCAGATCGTCCAATGTAAGGCCTTTTTGAGTATCCCGTTCCCTGATTTCTTAGTCAGGTTCGGGTCATCAGTGGAATCATCATCACTGATAGATTGGTGTCACTTGTGATCATTTTTGCTACCTTGCTTCTACTTCTGTGATACAATCTTCTCAGTTTTTTTTGTGATAACACCTTCTGGGTCTAGCTCGGCTCATTGGTGGCCGCGTTCACTTGCTACGTCGCGCTCACCTCTCTGTGCGTTATCAGTGCGCTCCCTACTGCCATCACGCGCATCTACATGCCACCAGTTTTTACCTCTATCGCTTGGCTCGTTGCGAAAGCGTGTGTGTAGCACGCAATATGAGAGTCTGCTCGTCACTGGCACTGTCACTTGTGTGTATGTTGTGGCATCACAGCGAATGTTGAGCATCGATACGATAGTAACATTTAATTTGAACACCGGGCCCTCGTCTTTTCGATTGCTGTTCGGTTTGACCGTAGTGTGAATCACCGCTACCCGACAAGCGCGACCACTCCGATCTATGCAATGGTGAGTAGTACTTGCCAAGATGTAACGATAGCACTATCCAACAGTCCGCTTGTCGCCAAAGTGACAGGTGTGATAATAATCGCCATTGTTAACCACTTGTTTTGGTGAGAAACGTTTTGACGGAAATCTATAGCTATGCCATGCCATTAGATAAAGTGAAGCTGAAATCGTTCCAGCTATGTTGAAGTAATATGAGCAAGCTTTGCGTGTAATGCGATCAGTGGTTAGTCACGTGTCCAGGATGAACATTGACGCACTAGCCGATCACTATGACTGACATATTTGGCACTGTCTACCACTATCTGGCGAGTGCTCAAGTGCGCAGGCCAACTTTACTTTGTTGCTGATGTTTAGAGGAGCTAGCAAATTCCGTGTTATAAATGTAGAACATTTGGGCAATTGTAGAATTATTCAAGCATTCCTACAAAGCAAGCTGGTGCAACTTGTCAATTGCGTCAAGTGTAATAGACAAACCTCCAAGTGACATAGATTGGAGTGTTCAAGTGAAGAGAGATCTAGAATTGAGTTTTGTCAAGCACTAACATGAAAGTAACACAGAGTTGCCTCTTTTGGTTGTCACTTGGTTACTAATCTCACATGCTATACAGTATCCTACTGCTCCATCTTCTTACCATCAATTTCTATCTATGAGTTTAATTGTCATCACCGCCATTTTTTATTTTGCATGATAGTTATATATAATTCACTTAAGCTTTGTGACATGATACGTCACTATGAGAATGGTGGCAAAGTGCATGTGAAGTAATAAAGGCATTCGGTCTGAAGCTAGAGTCACTTGTTTGTTTCAACTGTGCTACTGTTGCCAGTGTGGTCTAACCACCTTGACTTCTCTTAGGTGTCATGACCTCTATCAGATGTATTCAAACCATTGTGCAGCTGTCAGAGCACATCAGTTGTTCCGAAAAAGTCACGTCTATGCATATTAGTGTGTCTCTCAAAAATCAGATTAGAATTGGATAAAGCTAGCAATTCTGGTCAATAGCCATCTTGTTCCGGACGTAGTGAGTTTGGCGAGATTATGGGTATTGAATGCTTGTTGTCAAGTGATTTCCGTTGGGTAAGCCATTGCTCCTGGCTTGTGGCATACAAGAGCTATTTCGCTGGAGTTCGTTGAGTGACGTATAAGGAGCGATACCGAGTGTGAAGTGAAAACTTCGTCACTGGTATAGTGCACTGGCGCACGCACGGGCTCTATGCCTCCGGTAATCTACCAACCTACATATGTAGCATCATTTTTATACTAACTTTGATCATCACTATTGTCAGTGGCACGAGCAACACGACTGCCACGAGTTGCCTCGAGAAAACTTGGCGAAAAGTGCCAAATTGAGCAATTGAAGACGCGTTGGTTGAGGGGCAAAAGTAGAGTAAGAGAAAAGGAGCAATGTGTGATGGATGGATGGTGGAGTACGCCATGGTGAGGCTTGCCATCGTCACAGCACCGCGAGGTCTACCCACATGGACTCGTGCGCGCAACACCACCAAAGAATTTGAACACTTCCTCTGACTTACTAGCTGGCACGCGTGCACTCATCCAATCTACCAATCCTCTCAATGTCTTGCCTTGCGCCAACTATGTTTACTTAAGCGTTATTTTTAACTTATATGGTATATCGAACAGATTGTCTGCTCGTGCATTCTCCGGTTTGGGCCTGCGCTCAAGTGCTTCAACCACAGGCTTTGCCAGGGAGAACCTGTGGCCAAGAGTGGGCATTACGCCACGAGATGACATTCGGAGCGTGTGATCGCGATCGGATGGCCAATGTCAGCTTCAATGACGCGCACCACTAACACCTACGAGCATGAACATAAGTTGATTAGGCCAGTACCATTCCAATTATGTCCATCTTCAATTTGACATTGTTGGTTGTTGGAGCAAGCATTGCAATTAATCAAGGCTCAGTTAGACACTGTCGACTGGGTTTCTCAGTACTGCGCAAGCTGGCAGCTAGCGCCACACAACTTGAGCCTAGAGGCGTGCATTGCCGGACAGTGATGGGTTGTGTGTGCAGGATGGCTCGCTAATGGCATCGATCGGCTGTCATCATAGCCCCCGCCGTTCGGCTGTGCGCGCCTGTTTGATTTGCAAGTTGAATGAGTGCTATGTGGGAACCGAGTTCAACGGAGCGACACCTGGGCACCTGTCAGATTGTCTGCCTATACCATACATGTATGATGCTCATTGGTAATGAGCGATTAATGGCACTGCAGGACCCTATGCTTCTACGCGGGTGGTGATTGATGGAATTACGGTACACTGGTGGGAACACTTCGATGGGCCACTGAGCTTGTTCAGGCTTGTCTGTTAATAGAGCAAAATGAATTTGTCATTGGTGATTAGTCCCTGGTGGTGACAGAAGCGATGATTGACCGGCGCGAACATGAGCAACAGAGCAAATCCGACTGCATTGCATAGACGTGTCCCAAACTTGCTTGGTCGCATCTCATTCCACTTGGCTCAGTCTTCACTTGTGGTGCCGATAGAGTTATTAACACTGTTGATTACCTAATTGCAATTGTGCCCTGTCTCTGTCTCTGCGAGACTTGTCTTATCTTCTGGTTGGTTTGAATTATTTTCTTACGTGACCGGGTTCTTTGCCTCCTTGGCAGATATGCGAATTGAGTTGAAGATCCGAGCGCGAGAATATCGATTCAAGCTAATGTGACCGCGCCGTGCCTGTTTGTGGCTTGCTGTTCGACCTGTGCGGCTCTCACACAATCGCTCATCTGGCCAATTTTTCATCTCTCATTCCACGAGTGGCCTTCAACAGGGCAGCAGCAAGCTTCGTCGACAGTGCTTCTGTCAGCGAACGAGCTCGGCAACTCGATAGCATTCGCCCTCCCAAGGTTACCGGTTCTCATCTCACTGACATTCGGTTGAATTTAATTTTAAAATCTAACAAAGAAGTGAACTCTAATTTGACAGTGGCAGAAGCAGCTAGAGTGGCAGATATCTTGACAGTCGCTAAAAATAGTTTGATCTACTTTACGGCACGATGCTGTGATGACGCCCAGTGTGCAGCACTGGCGCTGCTGAATTGTCTCCACATTGTCTCTCACAGCTACACACCAAACACACACTAGTTGGCGCTCCCGTTTTCAGATGATGCGTCCAATCTTGTGTCAGTGCAAGCACAAAGATTTATGGAGACAGTGAAATCAATTACGCCATGGATAAGCAAGCGCTTCGTCATCAATAACGGACTTTGTGCACTATGGCCGAGCACTTGTTCGATTTGGCCTCTAGTGATGGACATTTATTTGGCATCATCACTTGTTGCCAGCTCTTGCTGACTAATGGACCTCACTTGAGGAGGTCAGATCTGCGCCAGTCTTGCTATTGTGCCGATGCTCGAGCTTTCGCCGCACCGGTGCACCGATTAATCAACCACGCGTTTACTAGTCCCGCTACGCGCTGCCATCCCACACTGGGACAGCTTCATACCAGTGCGTGTTCTCTCTCTCTCTCTCTCTCTCGGTCGACTCGATGTCATTCGGCTTGTCTCCCTCCGTGCAGTGCACTAAGATGTTTTCCTTTTTGTGTTGACTTTGACGTCATTGGCAGGCAAATATCTAGGGGAAAGTCACCGAGCGCGCGCACAGGTGCCGTACGCGTTCGTGAGGAAAGCCTCCTCTTAAGTCTGTGACCCAGTCTCACAAACTTGCGTTCCACTCTGTATTTCTATGTTACCTTCTTGCTTGCAACTATTCTACTAAACGGCGAACTCTCATGTCTAGGTAAGTGTAGAAAATATGGGCTGGCAACAAGTCCCCGATTTCAACATATGCATCTGCTTTTACTTTCAACATATTTCGGAGCCCAACGGGTGTTATTGGCACACTCAAGTGGCTACAAGTGTGGCACATTGTTTAATTATAATGCCAAGCTTATCATTTGTAAAACTTAATGCCGATTCCAGCATTGAAAGCAGCGGAGGCGATGGTACTGCTAAGTGTGCTGCAGATGCACCTGTTTGCAGATTATGCCAATTGGTTGGCTTGACACTAGATCTCGACAGGAGCTACAGAGAGGAGGAGACTCGATGCATTGCTCTCAGAATTGGATAGAACGCCTTTTCAAGGCGTCTGTCGAAGTCTATCTGACGCCTCGACCACCGCAACGTGCTGGTACACCGTGTAGATCTGATAGTGTGCCTCAAGCCTCCTTCAAATGCTGCCCCACTCACTCTGCCCTACAGGCATGGCTGAGTGACAGAGCTCAGCACGACCGCTTACAATTGCTGGCCCACTACTTGTGCAGTGAATGCTGACGATTCTTGTGTAAAGTTAAATGGAAATTTACTCTTGATTGAGCTTGTTTTTAAGTTCGAAAATAGATAACGCTCAACTAAGACTTTTTGGAAAGTTTCTCAATTGTTCGAATGCAAGAACAAAACAACTAAAGTCATTTATACATCTATCTACTCTATATCCGATTTTCTTTTCAAATTGCTACAGTTTATTTTAAAATCCAATTAACATTGAATGGGACTCCTTTTGTACAAGTTTGGTTGCTCACTTGGTCATGGTTGCAATACATGACAAATTGTGGTCCTTCTGGTGGCTACTAAAGTGCACGCACCTTATCGTTGCTGTAAGAGACTAAATGGTCCAAAGTCGTTGTTGCCGCTACTCAAGCTCACTACTCTTCTAGCACACTGCCCGTGGAGTGCGTTCGGTGTGATTTACGCCGTCGCTGTGCATTATACCTGTGCTGTCCGCGTGCATTATCGCGGAAGTGTCGCGGGTGAGAAGGCGACTGCTTGGTGCCCTGCTCCTCGCCATAACCTCGCTACTGCAGCAGCTTGGCGGTGACACCTCGGTGACAAATTGACTCTAATTGCCAATGTACTAGATCCTTACCGCCGCCCTACCTCCATGGAGTAAGTGGGTAGATTGAGCTGCACCACAACAATGAGAGACAAAATGCAGCGGCAATCAATGCACTATACGTCAAGCACCAGTCTTCTGGTTCCACCTGGCAGCCATATCGATTCGCTGCAGCCGACGCAATGAGAGGGCGAGTCGGTCGCTCGTCGTCTGTTCATGTTCGTAGCGTGTGTTTGTGTGAATGGTAGAGTAGAGTGACGGCAGCGGCGACCGGCAAGGAATCTGATGGTCGTAATGACAGCGGTGCGCCAACAGCAGATGGGAATTTGTCTGCAATGTATCCTCGATGATGATGGCAGTGCTAGCACTGCTTGAAAGAGAAAGTCACTTTTCTCCTTTCTTCGATCGCTCTCGCTCTCAGCCCCTTCTGGTGCCATTATCATCCAGAAGAAGAGGAGGCCTTTATTATAATTTAATGAGACTTAGATTGTAGCCAAAAAGCGGAAAGAAGGTAAGTGATGTGTCGGTCATATTTGCCACTATGCCGAGCTTGCCATGCGACCGATCAGAGCCACCACCACCGCCAATCAGTCAGTCATCATCAGTTCCCGCGTCCTTCTCGGTAATCGCAATCGTGCTCGGGCGTTCTCTGCCCGGTTGGGTTGCCTCCCAGCATAGCATCTAGTGAAGCATGACTTCGAGTGCTCGGAATGCGCATTCCGACCAACCAACCGGCACACACACACACACACACACACACACTGGCCAGTGCCACCGATCAACTTTCTTGTTGTTCTTCTAGAATTGTCAGTCAGTTCTTCACTTTCATCCCTCTACTCTCTCTCTCTCTCTCTCTCTCTCTCTCTCTCGCATTCACTCACTCAATATCCGTCACTGTTGGCTAATTTGTCAGTATGGCACAAGTAGCTTAAAGGTATTGTTCAGTGAAATTTCGTGCTACCTACAATTAGTGTTCATACATGCACCTTGATTCTGACTTTTTGGCTATCACTTCAACAATCCGAAAAATGTTTGTTTGAGATTGCTCACTCAATTGTTCGTTTAATTAATCAAAGTAAACATGTCTATTGTTTGATAAGTTTATTGTTCTTGCATAATAATGAATTTGGTGATTCTGAGTTTTGTTAATTAATATTTTAAACGAACCCTACCAAGTCTTTTGTAAAAATTTTATTTTCATTGAAAATTGATTTATATATATTTTAATTTTCATTGTTTTTGTTGTATTGCGTTGTCATGTTATTGAGTGGAATTTTTTAGCGCCATTGTCCGTGACATTGTTGGTGCGATGATTGTGGTTGAAAAGGGCAGATCGACAATTTCTAAGCCACTCTTGCTTGAATGTCATATACCAAGCTTTGATTTTAAAATAAACCATTTCTGTCTCATTATTAGGGGAAATTTGTCATCAAGAAAGTGGGGTGGCAGTAGCAATCTTCTTCTTTGAGCCTTAGGTTTGTAAGAGATCCATCATTAAGCAAACTCCTTGGAGTTTGTCTAAACAACTCCTCGGACTGGGCAAGATTAAGTTGTATTGTGGCAATGAACATTAGATGGTCCGAGTGGTTTGTTTGTTTCATTGGCAATCATTGCACAAGTTTGGTATCGATCGAATGGAGTGGATTGGGAATGTGGTTATGCCACAGGCAACATCGGCGCTGATTGTCAGCTGTCTATTGGTTTTGGTGATAGATGACCGATTCTCCATTCATTCACTTTGCTTCTTTTCATTGAACGTGCACGTTAGCAATTAAACATCTGTTGTGTTGTTTACTTTTAATTATAGTATTGGTCAAACACGAACGGCCGGTTGATCAGTTGATGGAGTGCGCTTGGATTTAAAGTGCTACCATTCAATATGATCTCGATGTGCGATTGTGAGCAACACAAGAGTTGGTGTGTGCGTGGCCAGTGATTTTGAGCTAGGTCGAAACTTGCAAGCACGCCCGAAACACATAGACACGGGGAAGTCACGTTAGATAGCTCGTTCGTTTCGGGATATCTATCTAACTTACGTTACCTCAACTCTTGTAGTGCGTTCAATATCGCGTCAGGGGATCGATGGCACTTCAATCAATCGGTGGGACGCATCCGCCCTCCTCCGGTTATCGCACCAAAACTGGTTTATTACTATGTTAATGCGTGTCTACGCTGGCGCGTGCTCTCTCACCTTCTCACTTGATATATCTCAATAAACAGCCTATACTGTATTACAGTAACTCTCATTATACACATCAATTCTCGATTATTACCGTCAGTTTCACTCCTCAAGTTGTATGTCAATTTGTAATTCTCGTTTTTCTACAAACTTACCATTGTCTTTTTTTGTTTCACTGTTTGCACTGGCAAGAGTGAATTCAATTTACCATATAACAAACAAACGAGAAAGAATGATCGCGCTTGGCTGGCAAACAAATTGTCCGTCTGGCTAGAAGTTTGATTCCGTCCGTCCGGCCTCTTTCCGACACCTGGCTCACAAAGCGCGTCTTGCTACTAGTGTCGGCTGCCCACCTGCGCAGTGAGATAGCGGGCACGATGTAAACAAGTTGCGAGGAGTATTTTGTCACCCATTGTTGTGCCATCGTTGCATGTATATGAAATTCATATGAAATACTCGCTCACACCACATCATATAACTATTTTTCAGTGCTTGTGTTGTTGTATGATGCAGTGCTTAGTAAAGCTTTTCACCATCTCCACTGACATTCAATGAGCTTGTCAGGCAGTGTTGACTTGGAAAGCCAATTATGGCTTGCTCCCTTGATTGTCACTAGCTGTTTCAATACTTGTCTGTCTACCTGTCATAGTAATCTTGCTCGCGGGGTAGAGGTTGGTTTGTCTAGAGTGGTGTGTGTGAGCACTATGGGTAACCCAACACTATGCGCACACAACAAACACATGAAACTATTGGCGCGTAGCACACTAGCGGGACTGGATGCTGTAAAAGTGCAAAATCTTAATTAATTAGAAAAAATTGGTGACCAACAATGAAATGGGCAATAGAACTAGAACAATAACTATAGAAATTATAAAATCCAGCTCAAGTAAGGTAA
The DNA here is from genome assembly GCA_011762765.2 of Rhinocypha anisoptera. Classification (NCBI taxonomy): domain Eukaryota; kingdom Metazoa; phylum Arthropoda; class Insecta; order Odonata; family Chlorocyphidae; genus Rhinocypha; species Rhinocypha anisoptera. Next base: position 37,598 of record WURS02339597.1, read on the forward strand.
AGTCTAATAACAATAATCCAATTAACGCAACTCGCTCCACAAGCGCCACCGAAAACAAGGGAATCACAAAAACAGGAATAACTCGGCTTAGGCTCATCACAGCCATTTGGGACCAACATATCATCTTTGTCTCCTTCTCCACATACTGGTACCTCTTTCGGGGCAACTTTTCCCTTCCAAACTATCCTTTTTTCGATTCAAAAACTCTCTCGGGACCGAAGATAAGACCGGAAAAGACCCATCTTTGAATCAAGTTTTTTACCACCAAATCTCTTCCTCACTTCATTCTCAGTCAATCGCCACCAAAAGTTTCCCTAATAACTAACTCTAAGTTTCTTTTTTTCCCAAAGACCGAAAAGCTCAGCGAAAAGTGCTCGTGCAGTTCATGTGCGTATAGTGTTGGGTTACCCTATGAGTGCAGTGTGTGTTATGCTGTGCTTTGCTCACCATGGTGCACCAGAGCTTGGCATCAACTACCGGTGATCACCTGGAAGTGATCGATTGTAAGTAGCAACAACAACAATTTGAAAAAAGTTTGAGTCACATGCCAGAGCTAACTTGATGCAGCAGATCCAATGACAGCGCTACTATGCAAGCGGCATTCAATAGGCTAAATAAATTACAGCAATTACGTGATCAATTAATGAGTGTTTGATGTTATTATATATAATATATTTTTTATTATATATTATTTTCAAATTTCAAAACTAGCTTGTATAAAATTTACCAAAAAGATAA
>WURS02339598.1:0-17893 GCA_011762765.2 Rhinocypha anisoptera
ATAGGGTGCTTCGACGGCTATGGTCATTTCGCACCTCTTCAACTCATTGAAAAAACCCATCTGGACAAACACAACATTCATGCCCTGGGCGGGATTCGAACCCGCGACCTTTGGGTTAGCCAGCGAGCACGCTACCCACCAGGCTAACCCGGACGGCGATTAATATTTTTATTCAGGAGTTATTTTCATTTAAGGACTTATCATACAGCTGGGGAGGTAGTTGAAGGCAATTAAGCTTGCAACGGATACTATATTACTATATTTCACGCGAAGTTTGGCTAAAAAAAATATAAACATACATTTTGGTTTTGTGCATAGTAGCCTTGGGGGCGGAGTGAGGCAGGTTGGAGGAGTATGAAGTCTTTAGCATATGAGTAGGGAGTGTTGAGCCGGGGTATGCGAGAAGGGGTAAGGTTAGAAATTTAACCTTTGAAGATCGGGTTCACACGGTGCCGAGTACCGCCCCTACCCTTACTTCTCCTAACCCTCCTCCCGTCCTCCCACTTACTCCCTCCCCCCTGCTCTGGCCGCCCTCCCCTCCTTCCAGCACATAAGACAAATGAAGAACGAGCGGTTTAATCTGGTGGAACGCGCTCCTTCGGTTGACTTCTTGTCTTGAGAGTCGACTTACTTTCTTCGGGACTAGAGCAGGAGATCTCTCCTCGAGATATCGCTCGTTCGATTGTTGTGCGGAGCGAGACGCAAGGCGGCGTACCTATCGGACGAATGAATAAATGACCCGGTGGCCACCCCTGGGCCGACTCACGTGGATGGGGCTGAACGTGGTGGGGTTTCTTCTCTTTCTGTTCTCTCGCGTGGTCTGGGGCAGTATTTCAAACGGCGCTCTCCTTCCAGCCCCGGCGGAAACTTTTTGATGAGAATGTGCTCGTACTGCGCGCGCTACCTCGAGTTTTTCCCGAATAAATAAAATGTGCGGCGACGGGCAATTAATAACTCTTTAAAAAAAAAACTTTCCGTCGTCTTAGATCTTATTCATTCCGGGCTCCCTTAAGGGCATTGAAATTTATTGCAAAAACTGCTGCGGCTTAGTCTCAAGCCCAATGGTTATCAGGCGATGGTCTGAGGGCAGCGATGACATTTCGTTTCCCGTAGGAACTGGCTCGTTGTTGCAAAAAGGGTCTTCTTTTATTAGGGGAATTGGAACAAGAATGACTCTAAATGAATCTGATACTTCTCGTCATCCCCATTGAATTATTCTTTTAAGCCAATACTTTTACAGACCGTGTGCAAATTTGTGGTTTTCTGGGCATGCACGTGCCAAATTTTGAAGAATCTTAAAGTGGTTCGCACAGTTGTATTTCGACCTAAAATTGTGAATTTGTTGGGGTCACGTTTAATATGGTTTTAGCAAAACATTTAAATGTGTTCAATTGATTTTTTCTTATTCTGGAGGCAATTGTGAGCATAAGAAAAAAGTAGATAACTTGATCTGTATTTCTAATATACGTACTTGCTTGTTGCGCCTATCACTGCTACCTTTCGAAAGACATTAAGATCAATTATGTGGGGGAATGTTTTTTGTGCGAAATCATTTAAAAGAATTTTACTCTGCCTTTCCCATCATTTCCTTTATTGTAAACAACCCCTCATTGAAACTATTTGGACTTGTGCAGTTACCCAATGAATTTATTCCTGAGTGACTTTTGAATTCTAAGCTCAGCCGGGTTATTCAGTTTCTGATTGATCCATTTTCAATTTTTTAAATAATTTTGTTAAATAGTTCGCAAACTGTTGGTATTTCTCCACTTATAAATGATACCGTTTCACTGTTTTTCTATAATATTTTAGTCATTTTTACTAGAGCTATGTAGATTAATTTCCGTTGTTGCTGTTTGATTAAAGTTAGCCTTAGCATTCATTCCTTTCAGGAAAATGGATTTTATGTTAAATAATTCGGTGAGTCCTTTAACAGAAAATTACCCAGTGTATCGATTTTGTATTTACCTATTTTAATAGCAAAATGCTTTGGAAAATCCCTTTAGTCATATTATGTCCATAGATGTCACGAGGACATGGTTTACATTAAATGGGTTATGAGTTGAAATAATAGCTTTTTTGTATTTCCTTGGATCAATTTATACCGACATGGTAATGCCCTGGTGAGTTTCAGAGCGATTCCAATACGTAAAGCCGACCGGGTTAGCTTGGTGGGTAGCGTGCTCGCCGGCTGACCCAAAGGTCTCGGGTTCGAATCCTGCCCAGGGCATGGGTGTTGTGTTTGTCCTCATGGTGTTTTTCTATGATTTTAACAGGTGAGAAATGATCATATCCCATCGAAGCACCCTATATAACAAAAATACTACTACTCCAATACGTAACACTCTCTTTTCGAAAAGAGTTGCTTGGAATATTACAAAAAAAATTTAATCCAATTTCCCACGCACAGCACTAAGCTAATTACGGTGGCACAATATAACAAGGAGGACGAAATACACAAACATTCATGCCCCAGGAGGAGAATGAAATATCCACCTATCCAGGATTCGACCCGCTACCTCCGGATTGGTAAGCTAGGACGTCACTCCGCCGCCATCGTGGCCGGCCATCAGATTCTGAACACTTGGCAACTTCATTGCACTCGAATTCTTATGCATTGTACTCTAAGTATGCTTTTACTTTATGCGCATAGGTTTCCTATTTCAACTATAATGCAAATAAGTGAATTTAATTCCAGATTATTTACCTATATTAACATGTAGTCCTCCCTAGGCGGAATAAGTAGGTCAGTTATAACTATACTTTTCTTTATGAGAATATTCCGTTCATAATTCTCCAAATGTGCCGAGAGGTCTATCTTTAAGGTACCGATCGCCGTAATCGATTTTTATTCAAGCAGGCACGCGACTTAGTTCGTCCTGACGAATCTATTACACTTGTTATTCGTGCATTTCGTTTATAATTATATTCCCTACTCCTTAACACGACCTTATAATAAATTCTGAATTCTAATGTCTCCTCCACCAGTAACCAAATTGGGCTTCCAAGCATAATGCAGTAAAATATCGGTGCGTGATTTTCGTGGCGGCTCAATGGCGTGCTCGTCTATGGAAGGTCACCCAAAGGCGGTTTCCATCCCTAAAGATTAGTGAGACACGTGAAGAAGGTCATTAGCCAACTGTAATCCCCCCCCCTCCCATCCCAAATGACCCTTCCTTTTCAATCGTCGTGCCTCGGAGCATTTGGTGCGGTTGATTCATGAGCATCTCTGCAAACAGGAAATGCCGTGAAATATGGCGGATCACTGCAACTACCGTACCCATCAAAGATGCCGCCTGCTCTTGCCTCCATCTGCACGCTTATCCGAACTTCGGGCATGTCGGCGAAGTAGGTAGTTCCGCGGGGAACGGCCGACTCTCTTTTACGCTGGCGCTCTTGGCTTTACGTTCTCCCATCTCCTGACCCTTTCTGCTACCATCGAGGATCGAGGAAGTGATCTTCTTTCGTCTGAATTCCATCCCTTTGCCGGTCTTGAGTTTTGCACTCTGTGACTCAGTGAGGGAACTTTTTCTTACTTTGTCCCCAGATGCATGGATGACTGTCGAAAATATAAGTACAAGTTTGTGGTAATCGTCTAATTAAAAATTAATTTCTGAGTACTTGATATTCCTCTACATTTACCGTAGTTTTTTGTGAAATATTTTTATTTCAGTATTTTGTCCTCCATTCGATTTACCTGCCTTTGCTCTGATGAAATTATTCGTTACTGAGAAATGAAAAATAGTTCGTTTTTTCGTCAGCAAATTTAAATGGAAACGTGGTTGTTTAAAAAATATTAAGCTGAAATAACTGGACATTTTCAAATCAAAATGGGAACAGATTTATATTAAATTATTTATTTCCAGTGTTATGTCGGCTTCCACCCAATGACTTTTCAGTGATGATATTTTCCTTACTTTTACGTCTATAAATCACATTTTCCGTTATAATTTTTATACCTATCACCGACTGCACCATAATTTTGACACGACCATAACATTTGTAGTGTATTTTTATCTATAAATTTCATACAGCGAAATAATTTATATGCCTAGCACTCTTTTCATCACCATTTCGGAGGCAGACAGTGCTTGTATTGAACCTCAGTTTGGAACGTGTGGCCTCAAACTAAGTTTCTAGACATGCTCTAATAGTAAGCTTTATAATGGAATTTGGAAAATATTAAGATTTTAATTTGGAATACTCTAAAAGATTTACATTTACTCGTTACCTAACTAGAAAAGAATATCTGACTCCTATAATGGGACTCATTTTAAACTTTCTTGAAACCCTTTAAATTACTACAGTATTGTTCTGTGTGCCACTGCGTTGGGATTTCTCAAGACCTTGAGTGCTATTTCTTTGAATCTCACGATTAGTTTACAAATTAATTTCCTTTCCGGTCCTTATGGTCGTGGTGTTACGAATATATTTTAGGATGCAAAGTGCTTCGACCGCTTCGGACATTTCGTGCCCCTCATAAAATGGAAGAAAATCCCAATTGTATGAATGTAGCATATCGACGTGCCTGAGGCTGGATTCGAACCCACGTCCTTTAAGCCAGCGATACTAGACACAAGGTTGATAGACAGTGATACAACACCTCGGATTCGAACACGCGATCTTTGGCAAACTGGCGAGCACGCTACCCACCAAGCTAACCAGGTCGGCCTGTTACAATCTTGAAATATCCAATATGCTTATGTGTTTTAGATATCTTATGGTCAGCGTTAGGATTTAAGTATAATAGAAGGCTTTATTGAGGTTTTACCCAGAGGCGTTGTGTCATTAATAACCAAGATATAAGTCTCTAGATTTTGATATATGTTCTGACCTTTGATGTAACACCTATCACTTTCCATATAATTGTAAAGTGTTTTTTGTCAATCATAGGCCATCACAATCATCTTGGCGACTGCCGTTATCAAATTACTTTATCTTCTTTCGGTTTTTTTAGAACGGCTACTAATTTATTTATAAATGAGAGAATCATCTCACTTGCAAGCTAAGTTCGTTGAAATCACAGGTGAGGTTTTTATGAGAAGTATCTTTCAATCAATCGACTAAAGTTTATGGTAAAAGCGAAAATTGGAACACGTCTCTATTTAAAAAAATATTGAAATATAATTGAAATATTTGAAATATTTTTGAATTACTGGATTTCAATGCATTCTGTTGGAATTCTATACTTTGGTGCAGTAGTGGAAAAAGGTTGACTTTGGAATCAATACCGTGTGTCGGCCCCATCACCATCACCGCCTGTGCGTTGTCTTTTCAACGTAAACTCTTTAAGAGCGGTCCTCAAAGTTTTTGCTAATAGGATCTAGTCACATCTTCGCGAAACTGTGCCTTCGGCACTGTTACGTTACTGCTAACAGCAGTTGTGAGACGCTGGATAAGTTTTTCCCCTCCGCGTATATTAGAGTGCACCAACGACATGAGAGGGAAGGTACACTTTAAGGGTTGAGGAGGTGAATTATTTTCGGGGTTCATGTACTTCTATTGTCATAAAGTGCTAGTAGATATGGAGACATTGCAGTTTTGAAGGAAATCTTGAATAGGAACCTTTTTATGGTAAACAGCGTGTTTGTCTTATTCACATATTTTGTCATTTATTGAAGATGCCCGAGGTCTGACTTAAAAATTTCCTTTATAACCTTCCAACAATGTTATTTATTTGGCTATGGCCACTAATGGACTTACATTAAAATCATTTAATTGCTATTTATTTATTTTCATGTGAACGATTTGATTGCTATAATATTTCTGAGATGTTCAAATTATGTTATTTTCTTTACTAAAATGCCAATTTTCTCCGTCCCATTTGTGAATGTTGGGGTTACCATTCATATATTCGAATAAACGACCATTAATTTAATGAAATAGTTGTAGCCTTAACTGTGAAAATTCATGTTCAGAGGCAAATTAGAACTAGGAACACTATGTACTTTTTCCTAGTATTTTATTTTCAAGAATGAAGATGACCCCTATACATCGAAAGAAGTAGTACTCTGGAAAAATAAATTGTACCAAGTTGTCATCTACCTGAAACCATTGATTTTTCGTGATAATATTTGATAATACAAGTCGAGCGTCATTGAATTCCATTTTCTCTTTTAATAAAACCCCTCTTCGGTGGTTCTGAAAACTCGTTTTATTTAAATTTTCATATTAAAAAACGAACTCATTTACTAATGCAGAATATCGGTTTGATGTAAGGATTTTCATATGCCCACTATCCGTTCAGGGAACCTTGAGTCAGTATTATATAAGGCTTTCCTGCATATTTTTTTGCCCTAATTTCATGCTCCCAAGTTTCGCAAGGCCATAATCTCATAATTATATTTGCCCACAATCTGTTCAGGGAACCCCAAGCCAAGATGCCATAAGGCAGGTCTGCATATTTCGCCACTGTCCTAATTTCAGGTCCCAAGCTGTTAGTGGTCATTAAATTAAAAATCTTATGTTCAAAGTTTCAAAAGTAGGTATTTTCATTTCTAGGGATTTGATGCCTTACCAATTTCTTTAGTCGGTAATGCCTTTTATACATTAACCCCTGTTTTACTACTTTACACTACCACAACTATAACTTTGTAATTATTCTTTAGGTTAAATTTTAATCCACTAAATCTGCGCCTGGCTCAGGATTCTACCCTCATCATAGGAGATTAACTCACGATCTAGCGCGTTTGCTTCGTTTGAGAATAGTATATAATGTTGCCTCTTTGGCGTGAACTGCGTCCTGTATGAGAAATAGAAGGGGCGCCATCCTGCATCCCTGTGGAACTCCAGAAGGTGCCTCTATCTCTTTGTAGCTCGTGCCTTCAAAAAAAATCTTGGGATTTTTGAGAGGGGCGTGAGGGGAGGTTTTTTGTGAACCTTCCGAGTGTGGGAGAACGGTTTCGAGATTTGCGTGAGACTTTATATCCTCCAGGACGACGCCGGGGGTGGAGGAATAGCTCCTCCGCATCCACTCCGAATCGTACAAGGGCTTGTGTCCCTCCTCTTCCCCCCTCCTTTTCCACGCGTCAACACCACTCCTGCCCTTTTCCTGTTCCGTCAAGAAACCCCTTCCTCGCACCAAACCCCCCTCCCCCCCTCCGTCGCACTTTCGTTTCACTCCTTCGCCAACGTGTCTCCCATACTTAAGCTCCCCTTTCCCCTAGGACGGCAACCCTCCCTGTGGCTGTGGAGACTGGTGGACGTGACCCCGATGCCGTAATGCCGCAGCTTAGCCCGCATCCGGTTTGCCGAGCGGGAGAATGTGGTGCATTAATTGATACACAAAATAATGTTTATTTTTCATGTTATAAGGACAAAATATTACATTCCTCGCGCATACATGGGTCCACTTCAACCCTTTGACGTTCCTTGCCCCTTTGGGATTCGTAAAAAAAATATGTGGTTTTTGTTTTTTGTTCTGTAAAATGTACTATTAATATACACATTCTCGATGTTCGTTTGGGATGTCCAATACGTATAAACGGTCCACTTTAGTGAAAAAGTATAATAATTTTTCTTCGATGAGGAAATCACGAAGATGTATGGCATGTCTTTCAATATTTCTATTATATTAAATGTAATGTCACAAAATGGCATTTCTGATAAGATATGATACTATGGGGATGATGTACCACAAATAATAGAATAATGCCATTGGTGTTCGCATATTTTATTCACTCTCCGTCGCAAAGTAAATGGAGTTTTTTCTCTAGGTTATTTACGTATTAACTTAGACATTTGATTTACAGTCATTTCTTTTTATTCGCATCTATTTTTTATACCGTTTTCCGAACGGTGTAATTATTATTTCCGAACGGTATTTGAACGTGAATAATAGTTTTGGTCGCCAGCTGTGATCTCTTTACGATTTTCGTTTTCGCATATATAGTTACACATTGCGTCGTGAATTCATTCCCTTGACTCATGATTGATGGCAAGTTATCTAGTGCCGTGGAATAGGTTGTTAAAAGCTGCAGTAATTTTAATGAGCATTATTTAAAAAATAAATTTGTACAACTCCAATTCGTTTATTTGTCCAGTACTTTTTCTTTGTCCCATGTAAATTATACTTTTTGTATAGTTTGTAGGTTAATCCACAAAATATTTCCGTATGATGCCCACCCATCAGTAATGTTATATTTAACATGCATTTGCATGCGTGATTTCATTTTTAAAATTACTCATCAACATTTTTTTTACATTTTATTTGCATCAGAATGACAGATGTCGTAAGGGTTTCGTATTTGACATGAATCACAAAACTCATATTTACAAAGAGCGAAGTACAAGGCGTGATGTGGTGCAATTTCATCATTACGAATATAAAGACGTGCAATTTTCCCCAAAACTAATAAGTATTATTCCTACCCGGGTTGAACATTGAAACATAGTTACATTGAAACTCGGGTAGTAATAAATAATTATTCTTGAGGATAATTGCACGTCTTTATATTCAATCCCTTCCTTTATTTTGACTTTCGCCTGTTCCTTCGTATTTATGCTTCCTCTGCTAAATAGCACCTTTTTATATTTTTCCACGATGGATCAATGGAGGAAGACGGACAATTCCTTCGAGTTTTTTTATCAGACCGAGACACGCCGAAAATATTGCGACAGTGGAGCGCGTCACGATAGAAATGTGGACCGTAGTCCTCGATAGATATGTGGCGATAAGGTACCCGACAGTGGACGTGAACTCCTTCCCCTTGGTCAGCTTAGGCGCATTGGAATGGACTAGTACTTTTGTGTGAGACCTATACGTCGAAGAAGAAAATAAGGGGGGAAAAAATTAGCCGCTTGGGTTTTGCTGGTCGTCTGCTTTCCGCCATTTCACGAAACGGTATCAAGTAACGAGCAACCAGCGTGAAAAAAATTAAAGGTGCGGTACAGTTATACCTCGGCAAACGAATACCCTGGTTGACGAAGATATTTTTCGCTGTTTTTCGGTCTCGGCCAACGAATTTGGATTCGGATGACAAATGTTTTGGTAGATGCGCATGCTATCATAAGGCAGCCTCGTATGGAGCTGGATTTCCGAGGCTATTCATCCAAAGCTCTGGTGAGTTTTTTTCCCTTTTATAGTGTGTTTTTTTACTGTTCTTTAACTCTTAACTTTAAGTTTTCGGCAGCACCCAGAAAGATTTAAACGATTAGACCGTAGGGAAATCACGTTTCTGCTAACGGAGATTTCGGCTGACGAATGTAATTCCGGGACTAATTACCTTCGTTAGCCGAGGTCTTACCGTGCAACGAAACTTTGATGCAGCATTTAGCCTCCATTTTTTTTAATATTTGAAAACCAAGGTGGTCAAATTTCTCGGGAAAATATGCGACGGGACACATGCACAAATCTCTCTCTCAAAATATAAGAGGCTGTGGCGCAGTCCATTCGAGCTCAGAATTTCTTCACAGGTTTTCGAGGGTCGCATTCTTCACTTGTACTCGGGTGTGATTAAGAAAAAAATGTTCGACTTCTCTTTACACCAGCGAGGGGGAGTGAGTGGGGTGAGGGAGTGAGAGAATCCCTTCCGCAATTTCCCTGGCTCCCAAGACTACCGCCTCGCTCGCTCGCTCACCCACTGATTTCCCGCTGCCTTCCCTCCCCGCCCCCTCTGCGCATTCTCTCGTAACCTGCGCCCTCGCCTGCCCCCTCCCCGGCGTCCCATTGTTACGTCACCTGCGGGTTGCAGGGAGGGGGTGGGGTGGAGTGAAAGGCATGTGGTTTTATATACACCTCCGGGGCGCTTACCTTCCGCCCTCTCTACCTCCTCCAAGATTTCTCCCTCTCCCTCTCTCTACATTTGGTGTGACGAACCAACCGGCTCCCTTCGCCGCCATACCTCCCGATGGAATTTTAAGAAGGCATTGCATTATCATCCCCCGTCCCTTTCATATTCCGCAGCCCCTCCTCTCTCCCCCGTCCTCCTCCTCCTCGCCCTCCTCCAGAGCTCTCACCGACCGCGTTTGCCTGTGTAGTAGAGGGCCAATGGTGCCAAGCCCACGTGCTTCTGGAACATACGGACACCGTTTTTTGTTCGTTTTTTAAAAATTAAGAAAATATAAACTAAGAAAAATGTAGATGTAATGGTATATTCTTCATCAAGGTCGGAACTACCGTGATTATCGATGAGGTTGAAGTTGGCCGAGCGAGGCGAAGGCAAAGTCCCTCCCCCACCCCAGCATTCTTTCGAGTGCAGCCAACTTCACCCGAGTCAATAATTATGTCGTTCCGACCTTGCCGAATACGATAATTTTTGTGAAAAGTGCACGGCGAATAAAAAATTAAGTAAACGCCTGATCACATGCAACACGAGTCCAGTCTTTCTGAACATAATACCGCGAAAGTAGCAAATAAACAATGTCAACTTAGCTACGTGTCGAACTGTGAAATAATACATCACATGTGTAGGCCAAAGGTAAGGGACGTTGGAAAGAGGAGCTAGAAAGTGAAAAGAGAGCCTGGATAGGAAAGGATGGAAGGCTGTGGTACCAATCTTCAGATTTGAAATAGGTACTAATGGTTGAATATAATAACAATAACCGAAGCCCTCTAAAGGTGTATTCCGATAATGATCCGTAATTAAGACAATTCCGACCCAAAAAGGGGGTAATTTAAAGGGAATTTTCTGTGAACGCCTAACAAAAAATAATTTTATTAGAGATTTTTTTATTCTTTTTATGAAGGTAGTATGAGTTTTTACTCGGAACTTCCACAATAATTTGTATCATTTTGACATTCGCCGCAGCGGTATTTTTTTCATCTTCTTGACTTCTTCTTCTTAGTCTCGCACAGCTTAATGCGTTTTTTTCACTATTTGAAAAATCACTTCGTGGCTTCAAACAAACATTCCAATTTCGATTTCAAATAGAGGGCCCGTTGGGATTTTTTTGGGGGAACAATAAACCCAAATAGAGAGGAGGGGCAGATGGGCCTCTTCGTATCGTATTTGGTGGGGAATCGGTACGGGAGAAGCGGGTACCCGCCAACCTGCCTCCCTCTTCTTTCCTCTCCTCCGCACCGGGAAGGAAATTTTCAAACGAAAATAATTCTCTCGAATCTGCCACATTTTAAAAATTGTTTTACATAAGTGGAGATGAAATTCCTTCGTTAATTCCAGTCTCTCGCTAATGAGTTGTTTCCTACATTTAGGAACATGCATGTCTTCATTTTCTCCCTCTCTGGGCCTACGCAAGTTGCCTGTTCCGACTCCATCCTCCAATTCGCAGTCTCCGAACACCCCTTCTTCCTCAATGCTTATGATACTGAGCTTTATTTATGATTCTTTCTGTAGGCATACGCTCAACATGCTCTTTCAATGCCCTATTTTTAATGTGCTACTATTTCTATTATTGGCTGTACTTACAATGTACATATATTTATTTAATTTTTTTTAGGAAGTCCTAATTTTTTCGAGATCGCGATGTCGAAATCAACTCCTCTCGCTCGTTAATGTCTGCTAAATTGGAGGTTCTTTTCTCGTTGCGTCAAGTTCCGAGCGGCATGACTTTCTGGATGACTGGATTCATCAATGAAGGTATCTCCATTAGCCTTGTGCCTTTCGTGAAAAAATACAATTCCCTTTCAAAATCTATTTGGGTGGCCGCTTCTATAATTTTGTTTGTTGGGTTATTGTGAAAATCAATCTTCTGCCAAAAGAGGAACACTTGCGCATAATCAGAATATCGATCTGCTTAAATGCCCCCTGTCACACACCCTTGCGGCGGCTTGCAGGGTATTACGTACACGTAATTGTCTACAATCGAATTTAATCCATTGGATAGTCGCCTAAAATCATCTTGGGAGATTATTCTATGGTTTTGCTGGTGAAATAATTACAGTTATCGCGTATCGTTAAACTATTCCAGCAATCACTTCCTTTTTGATGGCACGAATGCTGAATACAATTTTGATATCAACATGTGGATTCACTGACAAGTCAATGGAATACGAAGTTGAAGGACGACATGTGACAATTACAAGATCGATGAAAGACCACAAATTGTAACATAGAAGAATATAGTAAAAATAAGAAAGTTTTTTCCGGAAAACCAACGTATAAATCAATGAGTTTATTTAGAATCCAAGTTGTTCAACTCGTTACAGTTCCCTATTTAGTTCGTTTCGTTGGTCCTGATAAAAATCACATCCAGACGATATGCATGTTCGAATGGACCTAAGGCATTTTCACCGGTCTTCTGAATCGTCGGAAGATTTCACCTAACTGTCATCACGCGGTACCTTTCCTTTAACGCTTTCGAATCCAAGGAGTTGAAATAATTATGCGGAATTATGTTCCAGGCGAAGTTTCACTATCGCGCAAATTCCATATTGTTCGCTCATCGAGTCATTTTCCCGGCCTATCGTTCAAATCTCCTCTTTTTTTTATGCATGCACGAAATCTTTTCCCACGTGTGGGAGGAATGTATGTTTCCAATCGGGAATATTTAGGCGAAAGCAAGAGTAGAGACTGCCTTTCTAACTAGCAGTCCCCTCTCTTAATTAGTATCTCCGCGTGAAGCGTGACTCCGTGGAAGCCGGGGGTGAATCTAAGAATGCGTGCGTGATACATTATCGCGGCAACTAGATAAAAGGGAAAGTCGCGAGCGTGTGTAAGGTCCCGTGAATAAATTAACCTGAGAATAAATGTTTGAATGAACGGAGTTTCTCGATGAAAGCTTGATCCTCAATGGGATCACTGTTCATACGACCTAAGAACCTTCCTCGAAATGTCATCCCACCTAGTAATAACAACAAGCGACCATTATGTCTCAGAATTTCTGGTTTGTTTTCAGGATAGTGACCGTGTGTGTTGTAGTTTGTCTAGGTTGTCAAACGACCCTCTCTGTCCTGCCGAAGTGATGAATCTTCATCCGCGAGGCTTGTGATTTCGCGTTTTTTTCCTTTCCTTCTACTTCCGCTTTTTCAGCTATACGGTGAATGTAAAAAATCCCGAAAATGCCCTCAGTGAGAAACTGATAACAGAAGTTCAGTAGGTTCGCGACATATTTTGCGCTGACGAGAATGAAGGGGCGCTGTATCATTGAGGTGTCTTCAAAATCTTCATTTTTTTCCATATGATAACATGGAATCTGCAGTAATTTTGGTGTGAAATATTCACTCTGTCTTGGTTCTTTTTATCTGGAGTCTTAATCCGTCGTTCGTCATAATAAAATGCGATTCGATTGATCTAAAGTTATTCATTACATGCGCTTCCATCTCCTTGTACATCAACGAAATTCCGCTGGGGGTAGTGACAAGGGGTGAGAATCCGCGTGAACTAGGAATGCATTCTTCCGTACAGATTTGCAATAATTATTATCCACGCAGGCAACAATTTTCATGGAAAAACATCTAGCAAACATGCATGTAGGTACAGTGTTACCAATTACAGGAAAATTAAGGACCCATTTAAGGATGTTTTGGCTATACAACCCTAGTCAAATGTTACTGATTCGACATCAAGCGATTATCGGGATTTTTGCTATATCTACGAAGAGCAACTGAATCACATTGATTTTAGTTGGATGTTATTAGTACGTTATGTATTTTTTAGGCCGATGGATTCGATATTTACATTAATTTTAAGCTCAATGAACTCTCTTTTGACTTCCGTGACCAAGATATGAACTTGAAATATCGAAAATTGTGCAGCTCAAATTTTTATTGGTTTTGTTGTGACTCTTTCTCTAAACTAAATAATATATTTATAGGAAACAGTTTTATTGTTAAAATTACTTATTTTATGATCACAAATGAAAAAAAAACAAACGTATTTCTTATGCCATACATTCTGGCAAAGTCACATATATTCATACGTTGTCAGCACTGCACTATGAAGGTGGACGCTAACTCGTCAGTTTTTTCGAATGGAAATAAAACTTCTTCGTTTAAGGTATGAACAACAAAATATATTGTACTTATTATTAATTCAAAAGAAATTTCAAGTGACAAGCATTACTTTTGGAAATGACTGAGGATGTACTATATCAACAAAGAATATCAGAGTTTTGAAATGAGTGCGACGTTGCCACGTTTATGCCTTGCAATTGAAGAAAAGCGTGGAGTAGCGGCAATTTCTTATAAATATTTCGTTTACTATTCTTTGATTGATTGTATTTATTGGTGATATCAAATTATAACACAATTATTAATTACCCTTAAATTTTTTTATTTTTTTTATATATTTACCAATATGCTGGCAAACAAACTGCAGCATAGCCCATATTGAGTTCTGGTTTCAGCCCTGTTTCCTATAACTATTCATTTAGTGAAAAATAACACGAGTAGGTAAACAGACTCTTAGAAAAAAGGTCAGTAAAAACTCTCAAATGGAGTTTAGCATTTTATAGATCCGAAACCTGGTTGGGATGTAGCGGGAAAATCTGAACTGAGACTGATCAAAACCTACCTAAACCGGTAGATTACCATCCATCATCAGGTAAACGAATGGGATTCCATTTGTCTGCAGAGTGTACAAAATGTATGTTGAAAGAAGTACTGGTATGTACTAACTATATGATTACTTATAATAGTTCAGTTTCCAGTCTGAGGCAACCCAAAAACGTTCGTAAAATTTCCATTTTTACAATATGCAAAGCATAATAAAGTAGTTCTAAGTTTAAAATTCTAAATAAAGGTAAAACATCATTACTTTTGCGGATATTATCATTCGTATATAAAATCGACGCTCAAGAGTGCAGAGACGTAAACAAGGTAAGTCGCATCAAGCAGAATGAAATTTCAAAGGCATTTGGCATTAGAGTTCGATGGGGTTAAAGTAGTATCGGTTAATCACGGTGAAAAATATTAATGTGTAACGAGGTTCTCCTGGCAACCTGTATCCTCCTCTCACCTGTATAACAAATGAGAACTTCTGGGTATCTCCACCGGATTGATTACTCCATATCTGCTGATGTTTCGAACTGAGACTCGTCTATCCTTATTAGGGCTTTTGTACCATTTGAGCTCACATAAACTGCCCTTATGAGAGTTATATTGATCCATCGGTAGTTCCTGATACGGTGCAGTTACCGGGAAGTCTTCATCCCATGCCGTAATAACTAGTTCAACGTTCGCTTATGGTGGAAGGGAAGGTAGACTTGCTAGAGTCGAGTAATATAAGATGGATGGATACTGGAGATTATTGAAGAAATCTATTGTGTATTATATATCGGAGGGGAGGAAAGCTGACTATAGGGTTAGCGTGGGCAAATATAACCCTGAGTAAGAAATTAGGAAGGAGGGTAATCAACAATGAACATGTGCGCGACCGAACAATGTTGGTAGAAGTGAAGGGCAGACAAAAAGAAACAAGTTCCAATCAAGACGTACATGCCGAGGGAGAAAGTCATAAGGAGGGTGAAGTAGACAGAGCATATAATCAACTTGAGGAAGCGACTGGATAAATCCCTAGAGAAAAAAATAAGCAGTTATGTCGGTTTTAAGTGATGTAGTTGATGAAAAAGAGGAGGTAGAAACATATGGTTCATCGAAGAAAACTACGGCGAGAATCAGTCGGCGATTCCAGAAAAAAAGGGGTTCGTGACGACATGTGTTTCACTAGCTAAAAGACGAGTAGTACAGTAGGAGAATGTGGAAAGGCTTAGGGAGATACCAAATGGATTCACCCATTGACACACATCCTGGCAGTTGCTATGAAAGTGTCTTGTATGTGGAGGTAAAAATAAACTGATAGCAGTTGATATCTATGGATTCCCTCGTCAATTATCAAGAGACCCGCTACCGGACGCAGGTTCCTTTCAAAATTCAACGTTAATGTGTTATTTAAAATTCATAGGCTGAAGATGAATACTGAAATGGAAAACACGGGCCTTGAAAGGAAGAGAGATGAATGGATAGTCAGTGGATAGGATTTAATGCGGCGATGTCACGTGAGAAAATACGTATGAGATGAAAGGTGAGTAGATCTTAGGACAGGAATAATGAGAGCGGCGGAGAACATTAGGCATAGAAATTTCGGTCAGAATTAAGAAGCCATGGGATACGGAGAAGGTGATGAGTGAGATGGATAATTAGAAAATAGAACGACAATATAGTGGCTGGAAGAATGAAATAAGTACAAGGAGGAAATTAAATAAATGAGGAAAAGGACTTGTACGGCGAATCAGTGTGAGAAATACTATATCAAAATAGTAAGATTAGGAAATAAATGGGATTTACGAAACCTAGAAGGCAAAATAAAAGATCAAAGTAGGAGGGTATAAGTTTCACTGTTCTACGAAGTATTATACGAGAAGTGGACTTAGTTGGAGCGGCATTGGGAGGGGAATTCTGTAACGTAAGGAAGAATTTACGAAGAGGATATAATTTCAAGGCACCTTGAGCAAAAGGAAAAAGGAAAATGAAGTTAATACGGAAGTAGTGCTGTAATATTACATTCAGGAACCTAGCATTTTCAGGAAAGAAAACTGACAAACATTAAAGAGATTTTTAAGATATGAATTTAGGGAAAATTTTTAAAGATAAATAAACAAAGAAAAATAAATGAAGGGTTGTAAGGCATTGTAAGCAAAGAGAGAATATTGGTAGGGAAATAACAACAAACGGAAAAACGTTGAGGGGAGGCATGATAAGTTATTTTACCATGTAGAATATTTTATAAGACTCAGAATATGAGGTAAGCGATGCTGAGGTGTGAAGAGAACAAACATTTTAGATAGAATGTTGGCAAGTGAGCTCGTATCGTAAGATCAAGCATAACCCCATTTAGTGTCCGTCATAAATCTACATTTAAGTGGTGGCCCATTTCATAATAAAACTGACCGTGACGGTAAATTTTGACCAAAAAGTCTCAATCAAAGCTATGCAGAAGTAGTACGTTGAAAACATTAAAAGAGTTGCAAAATTAATTTTGAATAAATTCTCAGAAAAATTAACGAGAAATACAGCAATATCTTCGAATGAGTTAATTAGTTTTTCTCTAAGCTACCCTCCTGGAAAATTCCAAAGAAACTTTCCTTATAAAAGTAACCGATTTCGGCGAGATATAGTGGAAGTATATATTCATAATGAAGTAAAAAGTAGCAATGTTTTACAGATTAAAATATTTATTTCGACGCGTTTCGGCTGCTAGGCTATCATCATAAGGTACACGTTGTGTACCTGATGATGGCCTAGCGCGGCGAAATAAATATTTTAATCTGTGGAAAATTGCTACTTTTTATTGCATTATTAAACTTACTTTACAAAATACCTAAGTTTCACATTTGAATGGCAAAAATGCAACATCATTTTTACCCTTTCAATTTATAAACGTAGAATGGGTCACTTCTCACAATACACTACATTACAGCCAGAAGCGAGAATGGAGGGAGCGAGAGACGGATTTATGGAATCATTCCTTTCTTGCACACTTTTCAAGAGGAACATGCAACAAATTGTGAAGAAACGTGGTTATGTTATCGTTAGTAAAGTAACAACTCTACTTTTTTTGCCTGCGGGGTTGGAATAGTTGGCAAAGGACAGAGGAAGAAGAGAGAAAGCGAGAGAGTGCGTGGGGATAAAAGGGGAAGGGTGGGGAGGGGGTGGGGACAGGCGGGAGTAGCAGAAAGTGAACGCGGGGCGGAAGGAAACGGCGTCACGGGTCGTGTGAGAAGTGGGGTGGAGGGGAAGCAGGGGACAGAGTGGAAGGGTAGGAGAGAGCGACTGTGTGTGTGTGTGTGTGTGTGTGTGAAGAGCGGGGAGAAGAAGGGGAATTCAAAGGATAGAGGGAGGGAGAGAGGAGTGGGACGCGTAAGAAAAAGGAGGGGTAGAGAGAGAGGGAGAGAAAGAGAGAGAGGGAGAGAAAGAGAGAGAGGGAGAGTGAAGCACACAAACCTCCCTCCCCCCCGCCTAACCCTCCTGGCCCCCATCCTACCAACCAGATACCCTTTT
>WURS02339816.1:0-17890 GCA_011762765.2 Rhinocypha anisoptera
CTTAGTAATGGCTTCCATGCATTGCTGAGGGAGTAGCCGGAATCTCGGTTGAAATTCTTCTTCTCCATCCGAATTTCAATGGCTTCTTTGATGACTCAGTCCCAATAGCCAATAGCTGACAGACCGCACAAAAAGCTTGGTGCCATTGAAATCAATCTTATGGCTTTTGTGTATGCTGTGTTCTCAATGGCTGATTTCTATGTTTGGCCCAGGCATAGGTGTCGCTGATGTTCTTTCAGCCTCGTCTCAATTGTCCATCCCATCTCCTCCACTTATACTTCACCGCATTCGCAGGGAACCCTGCATAGACACCTGGAACTTTCAAGCCCCTGGGGTCTTTGGCTCAAACAATGAATCCCTTGATTTTAGTGGGCGGTTTGTGGATCATTTCAATGTTGTGCCTCGCCAAAACTCGTGTAATTTTTCCTGATATGGAGGCTGTGTACGGAAGACAGGCCCTGGCTAATGGTCTTACTTCTTCTTCCCGCATCTTGCACTTGCGTGGGTTGAAGGCCCGGAAGATCTCACGCTCACTGTAGCCATTTTGGCGGAAGGTCGTCCTGAGGCAGTGGAACTCCTGCTGCACAATTTCCTCATCGGCGATGGCTCTTGCTCACTGAATGAGTGTATTCAGCACCGCCCGCCACTGGGAGGGGTGGTGAAAGCACCAAATCTTTTTTAGTCTCCTTTTGTTATAGAAAGAAATCTCAATACTCTGGCTTTTTCCTACCAAAAGTACGAATCAAGGTTGCAGTATACTTAATGATTTTTGAAGTTGTAACGGGATATATAATAAGCTAAAATACACTTTTTTGCGAGTTTTAGTAATAGTGTTACAGCCATGTACATTGTAGACCGTTAGCATATGTGAGTACAACCTCTGCACAAAAATGTACAGAAATTTCAAAGATTACTTCGTATTATTTCTGCACTTGATACATTCAACATCGTTAAAAATAATGGTAGAATTTCATTTTAAAATACGATACACTGGACAAACAAAAAATTGACTGCAGACAAATTCCAAGAAAGGAGCAGACTGACTTGAGTGTCAATTAACCACCACCCAGGAGCTGAGGGAAGGGTTTGAAGCCCTGCAGGGTTTGTTCAAAATGGGAGGAAAAATATACCTGCGACGGTACAGCACCAATATTTTTGTCGTTCATTGTGAGAGGATTGTACTTGAGTGACCAAAAAAATGGTCGTTTGTATTTGGTGGATGATTCTGAATGACCAGTTTATTGGTTGTTTGGCACGAAAGGGTTAAAATTGGCAGAACATTGAAAACTATACAGAAGCATGGGATTTCCTTCAGTAGGACTGTGAGGAGGATTCTATAAGTTTGCTGTGTTACAAGTGTATTCATTCAGGAAAAATATCCTTTGAGGAAAACTTAAAGAGGAGAACAACCTTTGATGATAAAAAATTGTGAAAATATCATTCTGTTTGTTCCTTGATTTACGTTAATCAGTATTGACTGCATGAAGGTTGATGAGGAAGTTGGCACCTGAATCTGGTCGTGCCCCAAAATTTTGTCTGAAGTAGAACTGTGTCAACATCAGCCATGAGCTACTTGATTGTGCCAAAACCAACAAAATATGAAATCTACCATCAAGAAACTACTATATATACACCTCAAATCACCTCAATATACACTTCAAAGCCATAATAATGTAATGTACACATTTAGTATCATCTCAATAAAAAAAGACATTCTACAATTATGCAGATTTGAAGAATGATTGAGTTAAGATTAATGGGAAATTGAAACCTGAGACTCGTCATAAACCGTCATCGTCTACCTGAACTGGTAGATTACACTTCATCGTTATATACTTATTGTTGTATGCTGTAATCACAAATTCAAAATGTAAGGATTTTATATGCAAACAGGGAAAACCCAAATTTTTCATTCAAAAAGTACCATAGAACTTTAGAAAATATTGTCACGACAAAATCTTACCCAAGTTCATGACACCAATATTATATAATCAAACAAAGACATGAAAAAAACCACAAAAAATTAAAATTCAATTTAACAATGTATGTGATGGTTCTGTTGTTGGATTAGGATTAAGTTATTTCCTGAAAAGTTAAATCACTCAGCATTTACACCTATGGAGCTCTTGGTATACATACATACACAAAAGGTGTATCCGTGACAGAAACGTCATCTTGCCATGAGTCGCATGACCAATGATTGCACATATGTGCTGAAACCAAATATGTATTACTCTACCTATAACTCTATGGTTACACATCAGGAAAACTGGGAAAACCAGGTAGTAAAAACTATTGCTTGAAAATGGAAAGCGACCAGATTTACAGATGAAATACCATAGTCAAATTTCATTGAAAACAGAAACTCTTTGTGGCTAACAACTTTGCTAAAGTTATTTTATTCTTTTCTACACAATAATTTTGCTTAATTTGCATTTCACTGAGGATTCAAAAAGATTATAGCCTAGTGGTTCCCAATTATTTTTATTTTTTCTGTTATTTTATCAGTAGAAAGCATGTATTTCTACCTTCATGATGACACCCATGCTTTGGATTCTATATCTGTTAAATTTTGAGTAGAAGCCCACTCAATTTTTAGCACACTACTATGTAAATGAATTCTTCATGCATTTGACTAATTGTATCTTTTCAATTGTTATCTGCCAATAAATGTAAAATGGTTCTGAATTTTTAAATAAAAATTAACAGTATTTTTTATATCTTTGTCTGTCCCAATCCTACTTCTCATTGAATTGGGTCAGATTGGATTTTTTGTGTAAAATAAGTGTAGAGCTTATTCTGTTAGGAGAATCTATCATTTAAGCAACCTGCAGATAATACTGAAAGGACAGTATTCTATTTCCTGGAGCTCAATGATAATTATTTTTCATTCCTCATGCAAAGAAGTTTTTTCCTCTCAGGACTTTTGATAGGCTTGAGGCTTTCAATTAACAATATCGCATCTAGTGCTGAAGGGCTCTTGTTCATTGCAGGACTAATAAGAAAATTGTACCATAAACTCCACCTTGGAGCCATTACCCCAAGTGGTGAAGTATCATTTTATTTTTTACTAGAACTCTGTCATTCTGTATAACTTGAACTATAAATAATTTCCATTAATTAAACAAATTGGAAAAATTTCCCATGCATATTTTATGTTGTCTTTTCCTTAACAGGCATTTTATTTGGATGCTGCCCGTCTATTACCAGAGGAGAATACCCAGGTTCAAGACTTGATAACTGAGAAAGAACTTCGTCTCCATGTCTCACCTGAGGAGTTAGAGATACTCAGAGATTAAGAATGAAAAAAGAAGCATATTCACTGTTCATTGGAAATCAGTGTATATTTTCAAAATATTCATAAAGTGATTTCATCATTACAAGTAGTTTCATGGAGTAGGTGAATTATTTTTGTATTTCATTGTAAATTTATACAAATTTATAAATGAATGCTTATCATCAGGCTTTAGAAACCAGACTAATTATTTAATTAAAGTCCTTTAAGCTTAATTTGTGGGCACAATCCAAAAGTGCATTGAATGAAGAATATATTAAATTTGAAATTCTTTCTATATATGGTTATTGTTAATGTTTTCATTTATCCAGTTAATATAATTTGACACCTGAGTGAAAACTTCAGGATATCCTGCCTCTGCACACTTGTATGTCCAAGAGGATATACCAGCAACTTTCCCTTTGACAAAAAGAGGACCACCAGTGTCAAACTGTAAAATAAATGTAGAGTCATCATTAATGTTCTGGATGCAGTTTTAATAGTATCTATTGCTCATTTTTTAATTTATACTATTTTTATGTAATTGATTACATAAATTCTTTTCCTCACAGCATGTATATGATCTTTATTTCATGTCAGGAACTTGTTAAAAGTACTGCTTCATTGTGCCCTGAGCATAGGATTCTTTTTCTTTTACCTGTCATTTTCTTGCCAGATTATTCAAAGACTTTTATAAACTTAATTTAATAACTAGGTAATGAAGTACATTATGGATTCAAAAAACTGTAGAATAATTAAGGGTCAGCATCCCCATTATGTATAAATTAATCAATTTTGGTTAAATTCTTGAAAATCTATGTTAAAATACTTCATTTTAGGAGTTTCATTTTAGGAAAATTAATCTCATATAAATTTTATAAATAAAACTCATTTTTGCTCTTAGTACCATAAAATACTTTGATTTAAACTTTTACTCTTTTTCATTTGTTCTGTAAGAATTCAAGGTTCTCCACCTCAGGCTTGTTGACATTCTTTTTATATATGTATTACATTGTCCTGTAAGACTAAGAACAGTTCAGCACGTACAATTGCCAAGTGTGTGACATACATGAAGATATATTATTATATTTTCTTAACATAAAACCAAATTTTTCTTACTCTTTTCTACCAATGATCACAAACTTATTGAAAAACTGGAGTCCTAGTTGGGAGGTGATAAGGTTGGGATCATACAGCAAAGGCTTCATTAAATATAGTAATAACAAGATAATGATCTCACCAGATTAGGAAGTATGTAAGGATTGACACAAGGTTATCCTACCAACTCACTAAATAATTTCAAGATTATGATCCTATTTTAATCACCAGAAATTAAACAATGTCTCTGAGAAATATTTTGAATCAAGTGTTCTATCAAGATAGACTATGGTAAGATATGCTCATCACAGAAATCATTCTAGTTAGTAGTTTTGCTAAATGATAATTATTAATACGGGCATTCTCTACATTAGAGCTAAGTTTATAATAAATCCTGTCAACTATTACACATTTTTGAGAGCTTCCAAGAACCTAGTACTTTATTAAACCCTATTTAATTTCAGTGTGAAAGCATTAATAATTTCTTCCCATTCTTAATACAATTAATATTCCTTCATCCCTAATAAAATGCCTTCATATTCCTCCCTCTGCTGCATCTACTAAAAAAATTTACCTATTAGTGTGCTGTTCAGCTCCCTGTTACCTTTTATTGTTTCCTTCTTTACCTGGCATATAATTTCTCCAAGGTAAACCCCTCTTCTTTTACTAGTCTGCATGCATCATAGGTAGTTTGCTTGCTCATTAGGTACTTAATATATTCAAGTAGAATACTGCTTGAATTGGTGAAACATTCTGCCTCCGTTTTGTGCCTTTAATTTTAAATTTTATCTTTTTGTTGCTTGATAAATATGTCCCTTTCATATTCTAATTATAGATTTTTTATCCCTCAAGTGTTGCATTTAGGCATTCAGTAAAGAATTCAATCCATTGACTGACTGAATTATTAAAATTTGTTTATCCACTAATCCAATTTTTAAATAACTAAATTTGAAAACATATTTTGATGTTAAATATAGCTGTTAATTAATTAAATTAACTTGTCTCTCACTTACACTCCTGACTCCTGCCAAGTCAGATAAGAGGTTAAATTATCAAATAAAAGTGTTGCTACCCACTTTTCCACAGATCTTTGAATCCTATTGTGCATCAAGTACTGTTCTAACTTCGTTGAAACTATTGGGTTGTAATGTATACAGTATATGGAGAGTCTTTGTCTGTTTTTAATTTTTTCCTTACCAGGGCAGCAGTAGGAGATATTTTTATAATTTATTTTATTTAAGTTCATGTTAAAAGCTCTCATGAAGCTATAATATCTTTAAAATGCATATATACAATAAAGAATAGATTATCAGATGTACCCTGTGCAATTATCCATTTATAACAAGGTATCAAATGAAAAAATGCAGAGTGAGTGCTGACATACTTAAAAAGAATGTAGCTTTTGTATTTATCTTCTTTTTTGTGAAAAATAAGTAAATGTAAGTGCTCATTTCTGTTTTCAAATAAATTTTTCAAACCTATTTTCTCTCCTTTTCATTATTTTTTTTTTAAGTGTGATAAAGATCACTCACTTGTTACTTATTTGAAAATGAGTGTTCCTTATGAAGGCATGGCTGATGATAGATAATTTTTTGACAATAGAATTACATGTAGATACAGCTGAACATATTCTAGTTCATAGTTAGGGAAATTGCAATAGAAAGGGTCGAAAGAGATTATATTAAACCACTGACATCCCCTCCAACTGTTTATTAATGCTTACATGCTGACTATTGAACATTATACTCATGTCCTCAATTACTCCAGTTAAATGTATGATACATATTAGGAATCAAAGACCCAGGTCCTAGTGAATTTCTCCTTTCATTAAGAAGCAATGTTTCAAGTAAAGTCATATTTTCCACTACTAGAGCCATTTTGAATTGTCATAATCCAGTTTTCTGATAAAATTGCCCCTCCACATCTATGTCTCCCATCTATTTGAATTTCTCCTTTCATTAAGAAGCAATGTTTCAAGTAAAGTCATATTTTCCACTACTAGAGCCATTTTGACTTAATCAGCACCATGCAAACTAAGTTTTTCTTTAGTTCCGAAATGAAATTCTAAAAAGTTTTCTTCACCTCTAAAAATATGACTATAACTTATGTTTATTCACATTGTTCTCTTTGTCACTGACAGAGTAGAATTATTTGTTACAAAAAGTAGTAGTATTACTGATTGGTGGATTTGCTTGACAATACGAGGTCTGTTCAAAAAATACTCGGACTGACGTCATAAAATAAAATGTACCTTATTTAGAAGTAACAGTCTGGGTCCTCGAACACAAGTATGTACATAAGTATATGATAGAAATTAATCTTACCCCACAGAATCCATGTCCTCCATCTACTCCAGCACATATCTGGGTATCATAGACTTTCAATCCAAATGTTCCAAAGTATGCATTGTTGCACTGATCATGGTTGCTCACAGCTATATTTGCTTTCCTCAAAACACCAGTAGCAAGTCCCTCAAACTGAAAGAAAAATGTATCATCAATCAATCCTTATATGTCAGTTGATTTCTCAGAGGCCAAGCAAATTCATGTTCAGCATGCATATTATGGGTAGAATTCAAAAACCATCAGTTTTGGTTCATGTACGGTAGGATTTTAACACATTCGTGCCAGAGTCCTAAACTGGTATACAGTCCCTGCATATGAGTGTGGTGACAAAAGAAACCAAAAATAACAAAAAAAAAGGTCGTTCATAGTGGGAGAATGATTCTGAATGCCCGATATATCGGTCGTTTGGTACGAAAGGGTTAATTGTAAGACTGATCAAATCATATATTACGTATGTCATACATTCAGGAGTACTGACCAATTTCAATAGATAAGAACTCATTGCTCAAAAACAGTAAAAAGAAGAGGAGTGCTAATATAATTTATGTTTTAATTTCATCAGAAATTTTATTAAGGATACTATCACTTCCTCCATCTCAAATTGCATGTTCTATGAAACCTTGTTGGTCAACAATTAAGTATTTAATCCAGGAAACCTCAGAACTAAGCACATTGTGGTGAGTTCTATATGTATTCAAGTCAAATTAGGATGGTAGCTATATTAAAATGTTCGCTAAATGTTCCATCTCAGGCATGGATGTCATGTCATAAAATTGGGTTTTTTTTAATATGAAGGAGTGCTAAATGATAAAGTGCCATTGATAAAGCTACATACATATAAGCCGACCAGCACAACAATATCAAGCATAGTCACTTTTCTTTTGATCGGTCACAGCAAACTCTTTGACATATTCTGTTCCAATCCTAAATTTGTTGTTATGATCTAACAACTTTGCGTATATAAGTAGATTTTCAACTTCACTGCTAAAAAATAGTATTGCTCTCCCATGCTTCTCTTCCTTGGATCATGTCTCTAAAGTTACCACCATATTTATTTTGGTTAGTTTACATCACAGAGCATGTGAAAACTTGTAGTCTGCACAGTGAGATTCTGTACGGTTGAACAGTAACAATATGACAGAATCTAAGCTGATCACAGTGTGATTTAAATTTTTTATGGTAGCATTAGGGTTATCTTTTCATTCACTCTCTATCACTCTGTGTTCAGTGAGATAAAGTTGAATATGTTCACAGCCCATGAGGGATGAAAACCAGTTTTCAAATCAATGGTTGATTTGTTATTTGAAGGTAGATCTCAACTAGTACTAGGTAATCATAACAGTTGCATAATGAAATAAGTAGCAAACTCACAGATCTACCTTCCATCCACCTTTATCTGTGGAATTTTTCTACTTTTTTCATCAGGAAACTGCCTATACGTATTCCAAATTACCATACCTGAATGTTTACTTCTTATTCCTGGCGGTGCTTGAAAAGAGGTGTAATATTTTCAAATTCTACTAAGAATTTTGGAGCCATGATAAAAAATCAGTTATAATCTGCTTCTTCCAGACATGTTTCATACCTTAATTGAACCATATCCAATTACTGTTGCTATTTCTCCTTCATTTGTAATTTCATCTTGATTTGGTAAGGCTGCTGCCTGATTTACTGCCCCAAGATTGATAGGAGGGTTTACCTTAATTAACAGACAGAAGACATATCAAGTAACATCATTAAAGAGGAACTAAATTCACTTTCATTTGGTTACAATGCAATTTTGAGATAAAATACTTAAAGGAAAAGGAATATAAGTGATATTAGAAAAGTAATATCAGACAATATTGCTAGAAACAAAATCTCACCGAAATGAGAGCAATGTCATTTAACCATGACTCTTGTTGGCTGTAATTTTGATGGATATTAATAATGTTAATATCATGCTTTGTCCCATTGTCTGTATTTAAGTCATCTGTTCCTGCAATCACAGCGTAGTGGGATGCATCATAGCTGGTGATGAAAAATGACATTCCTTTGTTATATATGTAAATTGATTGATTGAAAGATAATCTAGCGTATAAGGTAGCTTTTGATCCTCATGAAACAAGTTGTGATTGTTAAATAAAAGGTTTACCTTACTGCTTTCTGGTTCAAAGTCACAATTTAACTGGCTTAACCCCTAACCCCTAGACTGTGAGATACGTTGATCAACATTTTGGTGTGCGACTGCAGATAATACGTTCACGTACGTATGACTGCCACCTTCGTACCCTCCCTAGACCCTCTCCAAATTTTATTTGGGAAATTGTTTTCTGACTCACCCTCATCATTTCCCTTAGTTGTCATAGAGTTTCAGTAGAATTTTGGTTATAAATGAAAGCATTCATGTACTGTTTGATATCAAATTAATCACGAATTAACAAGGAAAATAAATATGGAATTCATTTTTCGATACACTCCTTCGTGAAATATTTTGATAATTTCGTATCTCCTCTACCCCCTTGGAGGGAACTGGGCTACGTGGTAAATAAAGGTCATCCTGGGTCCACCAACTAATAAACCTTTGTCAGAAACAGAAGGAAAGAGTGACGTGGCTACTTTTCTCCCGCACAGAGCAAAAGAATGAGGCATCTACAGCTCAGGGGTTAAACCATAAAGACCTATGTGAGAAAAAAATTGCCTATTTATGAGATAATTAGATTACACAATATTTGTTGTTGATTTCCTTTGATTTAAATAATCTACAGTTTTAGGAAACAACACTGCTTATTGATTTAGTCTGAGTAATGCACAATGACATTTCTTTCTTGATATAACCTAGAGTAATATTATTATTGGAGAACTAAAGAGTAGAAGGCATTTTACGATGAAGTGTAAAGAATGTTAATAGAATTTACCTTTTTAGATTACTTTCACTTTTGATGTAACTAACAACGTATGCTACCTTTATAATGCACCAGAATAGGTATTTAGTTTATTTTTACTTAAGGGGATACTAGACTAAATAGGAAAAATAGTTCCAAAAATTCCTGTTTTAATAGCTTTGTAGTCACCCAGATATTAATGTCATAATACAGTAATTTACTGACACTTACATCATGCAGTGGGCAATTGTCATAATCCAGTTTTCTGATAAAATTGCCCCTCCACATCTATGTCTTCCATCTATTTGAATGGACACCTGTAATAGTAAGATCACCTTGAGGGAATCTATTGGAATACAATAATTATTTATGATGGTAAAACTACAATCTCAAATACATTATTCTTACTTATTCATTATTCTAAAGAATTCTTCAAATACACTATTAGCAAAAATTGATTGATGAAAAATAAAAGTATCTATTTAGTTTACTTTATATTTCTTTAATGTAGGCATTAATAATTAATATTATTAATAATTATTACAATTATAAGCAATTACTATGAAAAATTACTGTACAATAATAGCCAGTTACCATCTCTGGAATCACTTTAAAATACCAGAAGACACTACACAATGGACATCAAACAACTTATATCATAGCCAATATCTTAACCAACCAATCTTCGGATTAAAGTACTGATGATGATGATATCTTAACCAATTCACTGCATTGAAATTTACAGATAAACTTCACTGTATGCTGAGCATCATCATAAGTTTCCTTGTAGCATAATCTTTTTCTGGTTGTAATGGCTAAAAAAAATATTTTTTAATTCAAGGAATTTAAAATGATCAGAATTAGAAGTTAAAATATAATATTATATACATATATTTGTGTAAAAATAGAAACAAATTGCCAGCTGGGTTAGCCTGGTGGGTAGTGACCTCGCCGGGTAATCCTAAGGTTGGAGGTTCGAGTCCCAACTAGGGAATGAGTGTTGTATTTGTCCAATAGGGTTTTTCCTACAATTTGAAGAAGCGTGAAATGACCATAGCCATCGAAGCACTCTATAAACAAAAGTACTACTACTACTGGAAACAAATCAATTATGATAAAAGTTCCCTTGGTATTCTTTTATATTGCCAAAGTTATCAATCACTGGTTATTTTATAGTATATTGGCATTATAACTTGCCACCCACATTGACATTCTAATGTTTTAGATGAAATGTAAATAAGAATAATGTTTAAATAATGTAGAACACTTTTTCTACATATATAGAAAGAAAGTTTCTAAATATATATTTTTTTCTAAACATAAGCCTAATATTTTTTTAATTCTTCCAATGGTATCATTAAATTTTATATTTCAACTGAGATATTCAGCACACATTATTCACAAAACTATTTTTTCCCATCCAAACATAATTGTCTGTTTAAGTTGGTGACATTACATATTTAATAGCTATTTATTTTGATGTTTGAAAAAATTTGACCGACTCTGAACAATAAAAGGAATTCTAAACACAAACAACTCTTACCATTTCTGGAAATTCCCTGGGTTTAACAGGTTCACCACCAATGATGAAAGGCTCATAATTAGGCTTCCCTATGTAATAAAGAAAAGTGATTAATTTTAAAACCAGGTGTTGTAAGATTCAAACATTTATTTGGTTTTCTTCATGGATATTCTTCTTTGGTATCAATATGATAAGGATAATAACAAGTCCAAGTTTGTCTGTTTTTAGTCATTAATGACTAAAAAGGCAAATGCAGATTGACTAAAATTGTAATGCAATGCAAATGACAAGTTGCAATTGCAACTAATTATTTCATGTCATATTTGGGAAAATGTGAGCTTTTGGAAAGAAAAACAAAACATTCAAACTTCTGGATAAAGTAGTCAAAGATTTCAAGTATTAACAAGCAGCCTATCAGTTCTACTAGGAGTAATTTATAAAACCATAAACATAAGACTAAAAGGCGATTTAAATAAAATTAGCTATATACTTCTCTATTTATACTGTATTCCCAAGAAATCTCTGAATAAGACTCAGTTGCCTCATAAAATAGATCACCAAAAAATAAGTTCATTATGCATTTGATTTACATAGGAGTTATTCATGTAATACCTCTTTTCAGGGTCAGGGACTTGTGGAAGAGCAGACTATAGTGTAATGGAAGCAATCATATCTTGATGCCAGATGTATATGGCAATGATTTAAGAGCAGATAAGGTTGTGGCTGTAGAAGGATAAATAGGAATATAGGAAATGAATGAATTTGACAAACTCTGAAAAAACATAGTTGTTAGGGATTCAATAGGAGAAAAGTTAGAAGTTAATATCTCATTCCGAAAAAGAAAAAAATAAGGGCCAAATTAGTTTAATAAAATGAAGACAAGTTACTACAGCTTCAGAGAATTAGTTTATTATTAGGGATATAATGGAGAATTAATAGGTAGAAAATAATATAGGGCCCTCTGAATAGTTTTTTTGAACATCCAAGTCTTTTTCCTTGCAGAAAAAATGAATAAGCTTGTAAACATTTCAATTTTAAAATCTACTACTTGCTATCTTAATTATAAAACCCTTTGAAATACCTTGAACTAAGGCAGTCAGACTGAAGACAATCAAGGCCACTAACTGCTTCATGCTGTATTTTTTGCAGAATCACTATACTTGACAAAACACAATCCTGTCAGCGTGGATATAATCCCCTGACTATTCAGCACAAGAAAATGTGTCAGGTCAATTCTTACAGGAAGCAAGAGAAAACTTAAGCAACTCCATTTAAATATCCATCCTTAAATCAACCTTATTTTTTAAGCATAAAATCTTATCTCTCTTTCAACAGCTGACATTGCAAGGACTTATCTATATATTTTCAATTCTGAATTGTATTTTTTTCCTGAATCCAAGGTTAGATATACATTTTATCTCACCAACAACACATTCCATATAATTCTCACTATCAGTTTTTCAATCACTTTATTCTACCTCCATTTGGGTTCTTGTTATGGGTAAAAAATTAAATTTTTTATCAGTGAAACAAATGTATCTCCGCTATGTGTCACCATGTTTACAATGCTTTCTGCACTCAAAATCATCTTTTATAAAGAAAGGGTTGAATTAATTTTTTTTAAATCACTGTGGCAGAAAGATTATTATTAAATTATGATCAGAATAAAAATTGTGGATGCTCAAGTTTTAACTTATGTTTTCATGAACGAGCAAGTAATGCTAAAATGTTAAGTATTTGGATGGTTTTAATACTGATATTTATTTTTTTTCATTGAAAAATCTTTGGAGGACACAAGGAAAATGCAAATGAAGTCAGTTTTTCCTTGATCTATTTCCATGCTATGCCCACCACTCCAATTTTTAATGTAGCTTTGTTGCAACACATGAAAGAACAAATGTTGCAATGCCATTTCATTACTGAGCCAGTTTGTAACATTCCCAATCTGCAAACAAATCAAAATCAGCAATAAATCTAGCCAAAAACTTATCATTTTATTATCAATTTCTCTTTCATATAATAAGTGCTTTGCAGAAGTTCATTCAGAAGGGCTTTACAATAGTGCAAACTATTGTTTGATAGGAGGCCCTGGTGATGAGAAAAAGTTGTTTTACATTTTTTACAACAACTTATCTTGTTTTAAGTTACAGAGAATTAGCATTAGTAAACCTGCTGAAAAAAAATTAATTCAAAAAATGTTAATGGTTGGTGCCTATAGGCATCTCTATTGTGATTTTACAAAGGTTTAAATTTTCAGGTGTGCACCAGAAGGTGAAAAAATTGGAACTTTATTTGTTTATGCTTAAGTAACATTTCAAGAAAAGGTTACAAAATCTTTTTGCCTTATACCATCAAATTCAGCATAGAACCAGCTAAAATATGGAATCAATCAAGCTTAGATTGATTTGGTCATTTGCTTGTAACTTAAGTTTAAACTCGAGTACCCATAATTTTTAGTAGAAGTAGAATTAAGTTTAATGAGTGTGTTGATAGCTCAGGTCATTTTGCAATCATAGTTTTCCATAAATTTTATTCTATAGTAGGATCCCTCCTCCGTATGAGATCTACTTAAGCTATTCCAATTTCTTGTGAGGAGTGAATAATGTCTAGGGGATTTATGTCAGCCTTTTTAGAATAAGAGCCCACTTTTTCAGATAATGATTTGGTACTGTCCCCCTTGGGTAACCGATTTTGTGCATACACATTATTGAAAATCAGGATAGGTTTTTAAAATTATTTTGTTACAAGATAAAGTATATAGATGTAGTGCCCATATTACCGTAAGCTGGGGTGAGTTCGGACAGGTGGGACGAGTTCCAAAAATCGCGCCCGCGGTCGCTTTAATTGTGATTTCCCCAAATGTTCTTATTTCCATATCATTTAATCGTGTCTCGAAAGCGAGCAAAGATACAATATAGCTTATTACCAGTAAAAGTGATGGATCTTATACTTCGTGTCTTAGTAAAACAGATAAGTTTACGGTGCGTAAGTTTGGTGAAATTTCGCACCACCGAAAAGAAACTATTGTACTTTTCGTTAAATTCGTGTAAAATTGACGATTTCAATTTCTATTATAAGTTGCATTATCTCTTACTACATATGGAAAGTTACATTGAGATATAGCCGATATTCTAAAAACTAGAACATTTTATGTTATAAGGGGTCCATACGCTGCAGTTCTAAAATCCTCGTAAAGGATATTTGTGTGTTTTTGTAGGACACAGGTTTGTGTACAATCATTCTCGCTCGGCGCCTCACTTTCTTCGAACATAACTTGACAGGCAGTCGTCAACTACGTTTTCGGCGTGTTTGGATTGAAACTTACGAGGTGGCAAGCAAACTAGCTGCCTTAACTTAACGGCGTATGCCTCGTGATGATGCCTCGTCGTGGGTGTGAAGGACGAATTCTCGACCCCTCAGATATTGATCAAATTTCTCGTTCGCGAAAAATAACTGCTAAACATTCCACTTCGTATGTGTTGTTGTTTCTTTCGACGTTCGCAAGTGCCCGACAAGCGAAGGCAAAGGGGGCGAGGCGTCCTGCGACCCATTGGTATATCACTACGGCGGCGTTGGCCGACGCATCGGTGTGTAGTACGAATCTCTTCTTAAAATCATGGATCCCTAGTATCTAGTGATTTTCGCCTTCGAGGTTTAAAACGCCTCATATTGTGTTCTTCACCACATGAGTATCATATTCTTCTTCTTTAAACGGTTCAGTGGGACCGCGACTTCCGACAAGGAGAGAATAAATCCTGCGTGGTAAAATCACATCCCCAGGAATCGCTTAGGTAATACCTTTGAGAGATCGCGGGACCGGGAAGTTATTATTATTGATGCCAAACTGACTGGTTCGACTCTATACCCCCCGCGGGATACGACGTTCCCCAAATATTTCAGTTCTTTCAGCGCTATAGAAATTTTTTCCGGGTGTACGGTTATTTTTGCTTTCCTTAATCTTAAATGAACGTCTTCAAACCGACGCACCTGATCTACAAAATTGTCGCTATAAGTCACTATGTCGTCAAGTTAATTTAAGACATATCAACTTACTTTGTCGCCAATGTAAGTTGGGATGTGTTCGGACACGTAATTTGAGCACATATTAATGATTTAATGACTTTGATGGTTTTACTGATTAAATTTTATTACTGAATATATATATATGTATATATATATTTGTATATATATATATGTATAAATATATATATCTTCCCTATTGATATATTGACCTATTTTCCCGTGGCTCCCGCACGCCCTATACTTAGTACTGCCCAAACATGTAAAAATGTACAAGAATCCCGGGAGTTGTCGCGATCCTAACAGATACGATGTTTGAAACCATCGCGTAAATAGTTTTGAATTTTTCCATGGTGTAATAAAAAACTTGAATTCGTCGATAAAGTTTTCCGTTCAGATAACGATCGAGTTATCGATTGGAAAATACGTGATGCCCGTGTTTTGTCCATAAATATTACATAAGTGCTTTTTGTCGCTGCCCAGGAAAAGTCCTTATCTAAAGAATCTGCCGAAATCACAGTCACTCTTATTCCAACGATTTTGCCATTTTTCTCAAATCACTTTTCACTTTCTCTCTCTACGCCGGTCGGGTTAACCTGCTGTTGGTGCAGCACGTTCGTCGGCTAAACCAAAGGTCGCGGATTTGACTCCAGCCAAGAGCATGTGTTCATCCAAATGTTTATCTGTGTGCGGTGCTGAATGACATAGCCGCCGACACATACTTTAAACAGCTAAAATACTTCATTTATTAGGTTATATTATAAATATTACACTACTTCCACATCTGTTATCTATCAGTTATTTGAACCCTATTCATTCAGTGAAATCAACGAAGCACACCCATCTATTCACAGAGTAAACATTACACATTCTTTCGTCAGTCACTGATTCCTCACTCCATGGTACTGATCTTTATCGAAATGAAAATGTCTACCTTACGCAGAACTTTGGACAGCACACCTCCGTACTGGGGATAAGAAAAGGGAATAAAGTTGTTCGCTAGCGTGGGAAATCATAATGTTAATATTAATTGCTTCATTCGTTAGTTCGAGGTGATAGGTCTGAACAAATACTCTGCAAGACAAGCTAACATTTATCAAGCATATCATGATTTAGGTAATACAGTTACAGTAAGATGTTGGAGAAAATACAAATAATTCGGCAACATTTTTGGGGACCGTAAAACTCATGGTCCCCATTTGTGGGGTGGACTAATTGCATGGAGAGAGGAAGCACATTTGATGGTAACGTATCAATCATACCTTTAACCCCGTGACGGCGATAGGTGCGTTAGTGGTTTTAAATTTCAGTAACATTTATTTTTTATTTTTGCCACTCTTGCTTTTTAGACCTTGCTCCAAGAGTCGCGTGCTTTAGAATCCAAAAAGGAATGAATCACCTTCCGTTACTTGATGTCTTGTCTCGTGAAGAAACCTAGTCTATATACTATTTACAGTACCTTCATACCATTGTTCGCCTTAAGTAGCCAAAGACGTTCGCCGTCAAATCATAAGTCGTAGAACGTGGAAAGTGAATAAGTTGGACTGATGACATTTATAAGAGGAAGTAAGATTTGCTGTCGCGTTATATTTCATTCGATATGCACCAAATTCATTGGCGTCCATTAATTTCGCACTTAAGGCACTTAATATTTTTCTCCTCAATGTTTTAAGTAAGAGACCGCGAACGTATATTTTGCTAATGACCGATATCAATCAAAACGTATAATAAAATAATTTTCGCGGAAGAAACCGGACGTAACTTCTCCCGAGAAACGTTACCGCTATGGGGGGCAGTGGCCCGTTTCCTGGGGGACAGTGGATGCCTGGTAGTACCTCACCCCCGGCCACACACGTGTTGCGGCGGATCAAGTGACTTCAGGCTCAAGGACGTTTAATCGAGCTACGGGGGAGTGGGGGTGGGGGGAATAGGAACAGAGTGCAAAGGGGAGGAGTCGAAGGTCATCGATAAGGTTGTTGACATGCACATATATATAGGCGCGACATATTTTCGAAATTTTCCGTAAAATTTAATTTCGCACCTTTGTCATAAACATGTAAAAACTTTAACAAACAAATGCAAAGAGTGATATATTGATACCCCTCGAGGAAAAAAGGCTCGAACATTTTAGGTAAAAACAGATTATGAACGAAGGGGGCTGAGGGTTAAAAGTGAAACACAAGTAGGGCTGAGATAATAATCACTCAGCTAAGAAGCAAAATGCTAGGGGACGACTCTTATGAAGATCGCGCGAAATTATGTAACATCCTGACGTGGGGCTATGCGCGGCCACCGTCCTTGTGCCCGCATTTGTAGAAGAGTACCAGCGAGCGTGTACCACTAGTAGGGATGTCTACATAGGCAGTTGAAAGAGAGACTTTTTCATCGCCACGTTACGAATTTGATGGCGCACATATTTGTTAGATTTCACTCTCCTGGCAATCTACCTCAATGAGGATGTCATCATATGTGGAGTAAATTCGGCAACATTGTGCGTCATTTTTCTTGGTTACCAGCGGCAGAATTGGTGAGGATGAAAAAATGGGAAGATGAAAAAGGCTCTCTCTCCACTGCCTATGTAGACTATCTATCCCTACTAGTGGTAAACGCTCGCTGGTGCGAGCACAAATGCGGTCACAAGGACTGTGGCCGCGCATAGCCTCATATCAGGATGTTACATATGTATTACATGTCGCAAAGCATCTATGGAAAAGAATTGACACAAGCACCGATAAAAGAGCGGAGTTTATAAGGAAGAGCACCCAGC
>WURS02339924.1:5000-12500 GCA_011762765.2 Rhinocypha anisoptera
TCAATGGAAATTGAACGTGAACAACATATACAAATATATGAATTAAGAAGAAAAAATGGGAATAAAATCACAAAACACAACAAAGCGCATGCGCATTTACTTTACACTTGAAAAAAACAGTGTATAGTATTTTCACTGGGGTAACTAGTATATATATGAGATTAGATAAGTTGTTTTTCTCTCAATAGGCATATAAGAAATTTTTTATTTATATTATTATTATTATTATTATTATTAAAATATGAAAGAAAAACCTTTTTTAAAAAATCTACAACTCAAAATGCATACATACAAAAATACAAAAATAATTAATACCTTTAGTTGAGAACCTTCTATAAAATGTAAACAAATTTTATTTGAATTTGATATTTGTTTTGTTTGGGCTGGTGTAAAAACCCATTCAGAAAAAATATAGCATAATTCTTAGTACTTAGGTCCAGTCACAGAAAAAAAGTTATCCTCATTGAAAAGATTTAATAAGAGATGAGAGAGATTTGTAATTACCACTACGGCTTTATCACTTTTAAATTAACATATTTATAGTATATATAGTAGTGAGAATATGTCAGAGTGCAAAAGTGTCAAAGCCAATCACGCAACAAGACAGGTGAACTTAATTGGTAGAGAGATTATTCAATCAAGGTAAATCTACACACACACACAACGTCGGTCGGACAAGGATCAAAGAAGCGAGGTTTGAGAGAGAGAGAGAGAGAGAGAGAGAGCTTGTATAAGACTCATTTGTCAGGAAGAAGCAATCTGCCAAACTCAGGAAAACTCAAACCTCTAACCTTAGGGTCGATTGATCATCATCATCATCATTATTACACCACACATTCTATCCTTAGTGATCATCATCATGACACCATGTTTTGTGCACTAATTGAATCTGGAGTGTGTGGTGTGTGTGTGTGTGAGTATTTCTATGATTAGAGGGTATTGAGTGCCGCGTGAGCATACTCACTCACTCACTCACTCACTCAAACTCGCGCCACCAGTGTTTGTTTGCACTTGTTTGTCGGCTTTTGCACCTTAACCTTTGCATCTTTCATTGTAGAGTGAGAGAGGGAGAGAGAGAGAGAGAGAAAAGAAAGGCAGGTGTCCAAACGCGTGTTTGGTGGCCATGTCATATCACAAGAGTATGACCTTAAGAGGAGAGAGAGAGAGAGAGAGAGAGAGAGAGAGAGAGAGAGAGAGAGAGAAAGAGAGAGCAGGTCCAATGCTATCGATTATGCTAATACTCTCTCTCTCTCTCTCTCTCCCTCTTTCCTGGTGGCGACTAATGAGGATTCCGCCGGCGCCTTTTGGATTTCTCTCTCTCTCTTTCACTCTAACCATACTTCATCATCATCTTCATCATCTACACCTCTCTAATTGAGAGGTTCACTCTCAGAACTCTCTCTCTCTCTCCATCCTTAAAACCCAGATTGACTCCTCTCTATTTCTACTACTTCTTCAACCATCTCGCTCATAGACAAAGGGAGAGAGAGAGAGATAATTGCATGGCGGCAATCGGGACCTCTCAGTCAAAATTACAAGGCTTGTGGCCGAGAGAGGGGATGAAACTTGCACAATTTGTTCTGAGAGAGAGAGAGAGAGACGAATTGGAAAGCTCACATACTTGCCCTTTTGTCTTTGGGCTCTCTCTCTCTCTCTCCATCTCTATTCACTTTGGGGTGTAATAGAGCAGTTTAGGTAGCCTAATGACACTTGTGAGTGTGCGCGCGCCAGCCGACCATCTCTCTCTCTCTCTTTCTCTCACACCTTCTCTCTCTCTCACTCTATGCTATCATACATGTATATTACATAACACATATATATA
The DNA here is from genome assembly GCA_011762765.2 of Rhinocypha anisoptera. NCBI lineage: Eukaryota > Metazoa > Arthropoda > Insecta > Odonata > Chlorocyphidae > Rhinocypha > Rhinocypha anisoptera. The sequence goes on from WURS02339924.1 coordinate 6,823, forward strand.
ACCTTGGTAACCTATCATAATTCTAATCTATTGATTCCTTGGGTATTATATAATATATATTGGCTTATATATGGAATGTAGAATGCTCCGAAAAGGAATGCTAAACACGTGAAAACGACCCGACGACTTGTACTTTTCGGCGTCGCCTTCATCATCATCATCATCATTTTCACCATCGTCATGCGGCAATCATTATGCAACTGAGAGAGAGAGAGAGAGAGAGAGAGAGAGAGAGAGAGAGAGAGAGATGGTTATGTTGCGGTGGTGTGGAATCGATTCGATAGAGGGGTAGTTAACCTAAGCCTACCCGGCTGCCAAAGTGAGAGAGAGAGAGAGAGAGAGAAAGAGAGAGAGAGAAAGGAAATGCCGAGAGACAAAAGGTGAGAGAGAGAGAGAGAAAAGGAGATTCTCAACTGAATCAATTTAAGACGATGAAGAAAAAGAAGACTCCCAAAGTGGCCCATCGTGTCTATGGGTGAAAGAGAGAGAGAGAGAGAGAGAGAGAAGATCAAAGAGAGATGCCGCTCGAGAGATGCTTCCACTTTCGTAGGTTTTCGACTCACAAGGTGAGAAATCTATCACAGGTGAGCGTGTCTGTCTGTGTGTCTTGGGTGCCATTATTTGGGGCAGAAGTGAGAAAGAATAAGAGAGAGAGAGAGAGAGAGAGAGAGAGGTCATCATTATTAGAACCCACATCACCCAATGGCTTGTTAATGAATTTTAATTATATACAATGCCTAATGAACTGCCAATGAGGATGGTGGGTGCAAACAGGAGAGAGAGAGAGAGAGATTTCGCAAAAAAACCGCAAAAGAAGTTTCTATGTGTGTGTGTGTGAGTAAACATCTGATCACGCATCACACGATGTGATGTGCACAAGTCACTTAACACAGAGGCAAAGTTGGGTTAATTAAAAAAACAACTCCCTCCAAAACCCTACATTTAAAAATGTTGGGTTATAATATTTTTTAAAAGAGGAATTATATACACTCGCCATGTTAAAAGTTTTAAGTTAATTTAGTCCGATTCAATTGATTAATAAAATCCAATCTAATATGATGGTGTGATGATGATTATCACATTAACATGTCATATGTCAGTTAGAGAGGTCAATTTGAAGAGTAAAAAGAGAGAGAAGAGAGAATAAAGTTGGTCATTCACAACAACGCAAAAAAAGTTGATAGGTAATCATCATCATCACTCTATCTCGAGTTGATGGTTATGTTGTCTTGTTAAGACCTTTCTTTTCTCTCTCTCTCTCTCTCTCTCTTTCAACTCAATCTACTACTTTATCAATTCACTTTTTGACCACTTTACACCGAACACACATACACACTAAGGTTAGTTTCGGTAAAGTACAATGGAAGATGGGGATATTTAGTATATGTAAGAAGAGAGAGAGAGAGAGAGAGAGTGATGAAACTCGATCTCGATCTCTGACCCAGACATGAGTTTAGTTCTGACACAACTCTCAACCCACACACAAAGGTTGTCTAGCCAACTCTGTGGTAGCCATCTCCAAGGTCGGTCGTTTGGTTTCGCTTCACAGGAGCTAGTTTTTAAAGAGAGAGAGAAGGGCTCTTTTTTGACTTTAAAAACGAGCTTCTCGACACCCCGTTGTCGACTTTGATCGACTCCGACTCATAACCAACAACACACTAGAGATCGTCAAGCTGCAAATCGGTGCTGCCAACATTCACTGCACACCATCTGCATTTCTCTCTCTCTCTCTCTCTCTCTCTCTCTCTCTCACTCCATTAGCTAGCATCACTCCCCTCTTTGTAGTTACGCCGACCGCAGAGGCAATATAACTCCAGAAGGAGGCTGACCTTTGACCTTCTGTGTGAGTGAGTGAAAGAGAGAATCGAATCAAAGTGAGAGAGAAAGAGAAAGAGAGAGAGAGAGAGAAAAGGTTGCCGCGGCTTCTGCGGTAAAATCTTCCAAAATGCGGTATTCGAAAGCGCTAGACCTCTTGTGTGTTCATGGGGGTTAATTTGGGTTGCCTAGGCATTGCCTAACGAACTAACTAACTAACATAGAGCTCCTAACTACTCCTAATAATAATTATAATAATAATAAAGAGGAAAAATCTCACTTGTTTTGCTCTCACTATTTCGGTTTCTCACTTATTTTTGCTTCTTTTTGGGCGAAATAGCGTAGAGAGAGAGAGACTTGGACAATTTGGTTTGGCCTATGATGGTGATATGACCGAAACGAACCAGAAAATTAGTGCGCGTTAGTCTTTCTCATACTTTCTCTCTCTCACTTATTCACTCACTCTCTACAAAGTGTGAAAGAGAGAGAGAGAGAGAGAGGATAGAGTGTATATGTGACGCCCTAATGCGTAACAGTGACGCCAGGACACGAAGTCTATTTGCTACTGTGCCTCAAAAGCAAATATTACCACAAAAAAAATTTATCTACACACACATATACACACTAGACCAAACATTGCTTTGGATGAATTCATGTTGAATACAAATCACACACATACATAGAGTGAGTAAGAGAGAGAGTTGAGGGTTATGGAAAGCTTTATGGAAAAGCTCTTCTCTTCTCTTTAGAGGCTTTTAGGCTTCCATCTGGTCTCTCTCTCTCTCTCTCTCGGTCTATGTGTCTATGCGGTGTGTTATACACTTGAATTTATCTTCAATAGAGCGGAACTGACCTTTTCAGCTTAACACCAACATATGTCTCTCTCTCTCTCTCTCTTTCTCTCTCTTTCTCTCTCTTTCTCTCTCTCTCTCTCTCTCTGAGTGAGTGTTGATCTAGGATGACGAAGATAATGTTGTGATGGTGAATCCATTTGGGAGAGAAGAGGAGAGGAGAATGAACCTAACGCCGAGAGTTTGTTGCTGCCTCATCTCTCTCTCTCTCTCACTCACTCACTCACTCACAAACTACAAGTGTATATGTATGTACGTATCTATGTGTGTGATAGATATATCGAGAAGGAGTGAGCAACTACTTTGAATTGGTAATGCCTCAACTACTTGACTTCAACTACCATGTTGATGTTTTGGATGTTAGATGTTCGATGTGTTCGGATCATAATCATCATCATCATCCTTCTCTCTCTCTCTCTCTCTCTCTCTCTCTCTCTCTTTCTCTCTCTCAACATCACATAACACCATAAATCACCATGCCCACTGACCAATGGCTCCACCAGCACGACCCGGCTTCTACTGTATGATGATTATATGGTGACTTGACAAGACTCATACAGAGAATGGGAGAGAGAGAGAGAGAGAGAGAGGAAAATCTTTTCTGGGTGTTGCGTCACCCGTGATGTAATATGCAATATGCAGTGTGTGCGGTGTGTGTGTAATAATTGTATAGAGCACACACACACATACATCGATGTGAGTGTGAATACAAGAGGATCGCGCCTTAAGCTCTCTCTCTCTCAGTGGATTAGCATAGGGAGAAGCGCCCTGTCTTGCTAGTGGTGAGATATAGGGCTTCCTGGAATGGGGTCCACTCCCACACATACATTTTTCTCTCTCTCTCCATATTCTTCAACTTTTCAATTGACCTAAGGTGTGTTTGAATATGTGTAAGTGAATTAGAGAGGGGATAGTGAAATAGAGAGAAAAGAAGAGATAGGTCAACTAAACTCATAAATTTTTGTTCAACAAAACAAAACTTATCCAATTTCTAGCAACTTCTCTTGCAGTTTTTTTAACATTATGAGAAAGTTTTCAAAATTTTATTGAATTTGCAGAAAAAAACATATATTAAAGTTTAAAATATATTCACACACACACACATTTAGATCAAGCTAAAACTAAAGTAGTTTTAAAAATAGTTTTTCTTTGGAACGCAACTAAAATATATAAATATATATTATAAAATATAAAATGGTGATGATGAGATTGTCAAAAAGATCAATCTTGTTAAGAGCTCAACAATCTCTAAAGCAATTGAGTGAGTGAGTGAGTGAGTGTGTGTGTGTAAAGTTCAATCACCACTTTAGAAAGAGTACCACCCGTTGTCGGCGCATCAACCTTTTCTCTCTCTCTCTCTCTCCTTCTCTCTCTCTCTCTCTCTCTCCTCTTTACTTCGGTTCCTTGGCATCGATGCCAAATTGTTCTCGCGTGTTGGCCGGGCATCAACACAGACACATTTGGAGCTTAAGATGCACACTCAGAGTGAGGGAGAGAGAAGAGAGAGACTCATCATCGCCATCATCAGTGAGTGAGTGAGTAAGTGAGTGAAAAGTCTCTTTCTCTCTCTCTCTCTCTCTCTCTCTCTCTCAAAGGCTTGTGTATGTGTGCTTATATATATATTATATATTATAAGTGATGCGTTGAAGAAGAAGAGTTGAAGTGTTAGGCTGCCAAGCGACCAACACTGTCGGCACATCTCTCTCTCTCTCTCTTCTCTCTCTCTCTCTCTCTCTCTCTCTCTCTTCTCTCTCTCACTTGTATTCTGGTCTGTCGATTGGCCAACTAGATCGACGAGTGCATTGGGTTGGCATCAAAGGGCAGTGTTATGCCTTGAGTGAGTGAGTGAGTGAGTGAGTGAGAGAGAGAGAGAGAGAGAGAGAAATAGATAGATGGATTCACCATCTTCACACTGTCTTCAAGACAGTGTAAAGTCAAGAGAAGGGAGGAGAGAACAGAAATAATTTTCTCGTTATAATTAACACTTGCCGCCAACAAAGTGTGATAGGGAGAGAGAGAGAGAAAGAGAGAGAGAAAGAGAGAGAGAGAGAGGCAAGGCACGACTTGGCACCCGCCAAGTGTCTAGAGTGTGTTGTAAACATACACACACACATCACACTCTCATATCATCAACGTCAGGATTGAGCATAAAACCTAAACTAACCCTAACTCTATCTCTTCATATTAAAAAATTAATTGAACCAAAATTAGAATATATCAAAGATAACATTAAACTCTAGTAATGTGAATAAAATGGAATTTTGGGTAATATTTTCAATATAAATATAAATGATGAATTCTTGTTTTGGTTCAATTTTGCTTCCTCTTCTATTTTATTTTAGATTTGCTCTCGAATCTCAAGTGTGCTCAAATGAGTAAGCGAGTGAGAGAGAATCGTTCCTGACTCAAAGAAGCCGCCGAACTGGCGGTCAAATAGAAAGAAAGAGAGAGAGAGAGAGAGAGACCTAAGAGAATGAGAAGAGAGAGGCAAGGTGTTCTCGAGTCGTGACCTTTCACCTTACCCTTGTGAGCGGCGCGACGAATGATACTCTCTCTCTCTCTCTCTCTCTCTCTCTCTCTCTCACTTGCTCCAGACACATCATCGCGGCACGTTTTGGTCTCGACTTGACTAAATTGACCAGGAGGAGAGATGAACACTCAAATACACTAGAACAATGAGAGAGAGAGAGAGAGAGAGAGAGAGAGAGAGAGAGAGAGAATGACCGGAACATCACCTGCTTTTTGTGCGTCCTTAAAAACCTTAATTAGAAGGGACCCTACACACAGGTTAACACAGGTAGAGGTTGGAGAGAGAGAGAGAGAGAGAGAGAGAGATTTTGTTTCAACTTGGACTCCCTTTTTAGGCCTTATTTGTCTCAGCAAGTAGTCATCATCATTCTTCTTAATGCTTAATCGATTAGGTAGAACCGTGTGTGATCTGATTGAACATTAAATAAAATATTGAAAAAAAACACCTGGATTTTTGGATGAACACGTGACTGACCACTGGTC
>WURS02340035.1:0-17887 GCA_011762765.2 Rhinocypha anisoptera
TTTTAAATTCACAATAATTCGAATTTGTAAATTGAATAATTTTACCAAATTTAAAATTTGCGATTTTAATAATTTTTAATTCGCTAAATTGCGGTGGTACTTCTAAATTCGTGATTTCGCAAATTAATATTTACAAATTCGTGATTTTGCGAATTCTAAATTCGAAGCCATTTTTAAATTCGCGAAATCACAAATTCCTATTTTGTTAAGAGTGTAGTGATGTCGGCCCTAGTTTGTCTATCCAACTCAGCTGCCTTTGCAAAAAGAGTCTTGATGTGTTCCGAAGAGGTTTGTTGGTATCGCTCGGTGAGACAAAACTTAAGAATCGAACCAGCATTTTCCGCTACAAAGCAAACAATCTGCTCTTGAAGTTGACCATCGTTGGCTTCCACTGCCAGTTGGTAGCAGAAGCAACAGTTAGCTGTGGTGAGACTTGTGCTCAGATGGCGTGACACATGCAACCATTGTTTTGAGTTTCGAGCTAATTGGTGAAAATTTCCTTCGATAAATTTTAGAACATATTCATTTTCCAGTGTGAGTATGAATCGTACAATTTTCTTTTGCAACTCCTCAGCTTTAGCTTCCACGGCTAACTGGTAGCACTGGTTATAGTTGACTTTGTTGACACTCTTCGTTAGATTGTTCACTATAGCAAGCTTTTTCCTAGAATCTGTAATTGTCTTGCTGCTCAAACTTATATCGATTCCCTCGATCAATTGAAAACATTGATCAGCTAATTCGGTAGTTTCACTCTTAGTGGCCAGTGAATGTAGTTCAAAAGCCCAGTCTGGCTCAACCACAGGGTCTGTTAGAATGTCTCGTAGATCAGTAAAGTACATCATGTACGAGTAGGTGTGTACCCACACTTTGATCTCATCTTCCCACTCTTTCGTCAAATTGGGTAAACCTTCGGATACGATCTTTTTTACAAGATCGATTGGCTTGTCATTGACATAGAGTGTAAAGTCAAAAATATCAATATTGTTGAATTGATAAGTGAAGAATTGCAGTACGGACTCATCGATCAAATTTGAAGGGAAAGTGGGAATCACCTCACCGGAACGCAACTTGAAACAATATAATCTGTTCGAGTCAACAGAAGACACCTTAGATTGTATTGGTTCTTCCAACTCAATCAAATCACAGTGTAACTTGGATTCATTGTCGTAGTAGAAGTGATGAATGTGACCATTCTCGCCGAGCAAGGTAAAGTCGTCCTTGCCACAAGTGAGTGAGGTGATCAGTTCCGATGGTAGTAACACTTCGATGGGTGTGCGAATGCGAGTAAGATAGGCAAACCTTCCCTAGTGGTAGATTCGAGGATGATCGGTGAGAGCGACACAACTGTCCGCACCACAGTCAATGCGCACCACTCGTTGTCCGGCGAGTCGAGTCACTTGACTTGGTGTTGTCTGCTCCGGTACCTCGTTTAAGTCTCCATCTCGTACAAATCTCCACATTCTTAATAATCTCTGCTTTAAGCCAAGTTGACCATCTTCGTTGCTACCCCAACACCAGAGAGTGCCATCGGATTTGAGTGCAGCGGTGTGTTCTCTTCCACACCTGACCATGCGGACATCACTCATCACCAGCACAGGTCGGTGTTGATCTTCTAGGTTACCACAGCCAACTTGACCACTGTCATTCCATCCCCACCCCCAGAGGTGTCCATCACTGGTGAGCACCATCACGTGACCAAGTCCACTGTAACATTCCACAATGATAGTCCCTCTCAATTCGACCACCTCGGTTGGTTGTGTCACCTCGTCCAAGTCTGGTCCCACTCCCAGACATCCATAGTCGTTCTTGCCAATAGCATAGCACGCTCTGTCCTGTGTGAACAGTAGAGCACTATTCCTTTCGTTATAGGAAAAAAACCGTTCGACACGTGGCAAGAACTTTTGCCCAGCACGACGCACCACTGGCTTCAGCACGAGATTGTTTGTTTGATTCATTTCCGGAACGACACTGCGATTCTCCGCGCTTGGGTTTAGTTTAGATCACTGGAGTTAAATGCATTTCTTGCTAATCAATAAATAAATAAAAATAACAATTAAAGCAAACACTCAAGCTTCTTGTTTTGAATTTGAGAAGAATAAAAGATAGCACAAGAGTAAACTGACAGCATAGGTGTCTGGGTAAACAATGAATGTGCGTTATCTGCTTTCCCAGGTCTAAATACTTCTACTAGTATACATTTGAAGAAACGTAACAAATGTTATGACTAATCTATTAAAGATCTAATGATGAAACTATGAACTAACTTACTATTATTAACGATGTAACTATGTTACTGTTAACAATGTAACTATGTAACGAATGCTATGACTAATCTATTATACTTATTTGTTGACTGATAGTATGGCATAATAAGTTGAAATAGGTTAGTACACATTCATTTTATTGATTGAAAATTAATTGATTAAAATCAATAATTTAAATTTTTAAATATAATAAATTAAACGGTTTTTTTCAAAAGGAATATAATTCAAATCAAACAGTTAACGAGAGTGAGAGGAAACGAAAATCAAATCGCATAATGAGAATGTGTAATCCGTGATTATAATATTAGTAATCATATGAGACATTTTAGAAATTCAGAAAGTGTGACAAAACTTTTGCAGAAAAAAACTAAATAACTTTTTCAGCAAACACGTCATACCTAGGCAGAGAAAACAGCAGTAATAACCGTTTTAAAAATTACAAAAACTAAATTATCTTTATGATAATCTATTCTAAATCTCAATATTCTGGTTCTATTCTCTCTTCTTCACTTCAAACCTTAGGTTTGCAAGAGAGCCCCCAAATGGTGGCAAACTCTATGCAAACTCCTGCTGCAGAAAAGTGTCTGCAAAAAGGTCGGCTACCCAAATACCTATCTACAAAAGAAACTTTATAATTGGTCCTAAAGTGCGGTTTTTCTTCCAATTCTATTTTCGTTTAGGTTAAGCTGAGAGCCTTAGTTAAAACAAAACAAAATGAAAGCTTCACACTTGACTTGACAAATCGTATTTTATTAATAAAATTAAAACAAATAAGAAGATCACTAGATAGTAATGTTGGTTTTGGCTTGTCTAAGCAACTCAGCTGCCCCTGCAAAAAGGGTCTTGATGTGTTCCGAAGAGGTTCGTTGGTATCGCTCGGTGAGACAAAGATTGACAATCGAAAGATTAGTGTCAGCTACAAAGCGAACAATCTGCTCTTGAAGTTGGCCATCGTTGGCTTCTACTGCCAGTTGGTAGTAGAAGCAACAGTTGGCTGGAGTGAGACTCTTGCTCAGATGACCTAAAACATGCAACCATTGCTTTGAGTTTTGACCTAAATGGTCAAAATTTTCTACGATGAATTCTAGGAAATGTTCCTCTTCGAGTGTGACTATAAATTGAACAATCTTCTCTTGCAATTCATTGTCGTTAGCTTCCATTGCTAACTGGTAGTACTGATTATAGTTGACTTTGCTGACACTTGTGCTCAGGTGACGTGACACATGCAACCATTGCTTTGAGTTCTTAGCTATTTGTTCAAAATTTTTTTCAATAAATTCCAGAACATGTTTCTCTTCAAGTGTGACTATGAATCGCACGATTTTCGTTTGAAATTCCTTAGCTTTGGCTTCCACTGCTAACTGGTAGTACTGGCTATAGTTGACTTTGCCACTCTTTGTTGGATTGTTCACTATAACAGACTTTTTCCTAGAATCTGTGATTGTCTTGGTGCTCAAACTATGCTCGATCAATTGCAAACATTGATCAGCTAATTCGGTAGTTTCACTCTTGGTGGCAAGTGAATGTAGTTCAAGAGTCCAGTCTGGCTCAATCACGGGATCTGTGTGAATGTCGCGTAGATCGGTGAAGTACATCATGTACGAGTAAGTGTGTACCCACACTTTGATCTCATCGTCCCACTCTTTCGTCAAATTGGGTAAATCTTCAGATGCTATCTTCTTGACAAGATCGATTGGCTTGTCATTAACATAGAATGTGAAGTCAAAAATATCAATATTGTTGAATTGATAAGTGAAGAATTGCAGGTCAAACTCATCGATCAAATTTGAAGGGAGAGTGGGAATAACCTCACCTGGACGCAATTTGAAAGAATATAATCTGTTATAATCGTCAATAGAAGACACCGGTTGTACTGGTTCTTCCAACTCGATCAGGTCACATTGTAACTTGTTGTAATTTTTGTAGTAGAAGTGGTGAATTTGACCATTCTGATCGAGCAAGGTAAAGTCGTCATGTCTAGAGGTGAGTGATGAGGGGATCAGTCCAGATGGTAGTGACACTTCGGTAGGTGTTCTAATAAAAGTAGAATTGCCAAACCTTCCCCAGTGGTAGATTCGAGGATGGTTGGTGAGAGCCACACAACTGTCAACACCACAGTCAATGCGCACCACTCGTTGTCCGGCGAGTTGAGTTACTTTACTTGGTGTTGTCTGCTCGGGTACCTTGTTTACGTTTCTTGCTCGTACAAATCTCCACACCCATACTCTCTGCTTTAAGCCAAGTTGATCATATTCGTTGTTACCGCAGCACCAGAGAGTGCCATCTAGTTTGAGTGCAGCCGTGTGCTCCTCTCCACACCTGACCATATGAACACCACTCATCACCAGCACAGGTCGGTGTTGATCTTCTGAGTTGCCACAGCCAACTTGACCATAGTCATTCCGTCCCCACCCCCAGAGGTGTCCATCACTGGTGAGCACCATCATGTGACCTTCTCCACTGTAACATTCCACAATAGTGACCCCTCTCAACTCAACCACCTCGGTCGGTTGTGTCACCTCGTCCAAGTCTGGTCCCACTCCCAGACACCCACTGTAGTTATCGCCAATAGCATAGCATGCTCTGTCCCGTGTGAACAGTAAAGCACTTTTCCTATTGTTATAGAAAAAGAATCGTTCGACACGTGGCACGAAGTTCTGCCCAGCACGACGCACCACTGGCCTCATCACGAGATCTTTCGTTTGACGCATTTCCGAAAAGACACTGTGATTCTCCAATTCAAAGAATAAAAGATAGCACAAGAGTAAACTGACAACATGGATATCTGGGTAAACAATGAAGTGAACAATGTTATCGGCTCTCCTAAGTTTAAATATCTTCACTAGCATACATTTGAAGAGTAGTAACGATTGTTATGACTAATCTATCAACGATGTAACGATTGAACTATGAACTAACTAACTATAATTATTAACGATGTAACTATGTAAAGATTGTTATGACTAATCTATTACTCATCGGTTAACTGATAGTATGGCATAATAGATTGAAATAGGTCAGTACATTGGGTATACCAACCAGATAGTTTAACCCTTTCGATCCCAAGTATTATCAGTAATTAGATAAGAATTTGAAAACAATTTATTTGTTTTGATTTGGAAAATTTATTTAAAATCAAAATCAAATTGTTAATTGAGAAAATAATTTTTGGTGAAAACAAAACCAAAATGTAAGCTTCACACTTGACTTGACAAGTTGTATTGTATGTTAATAATAATAATAAGAAAATCACTAATTAGTGATGTTGGCCATAGCTTCTCGAAGCAACTCAGCTGCCTCTGCAAAAAGAATCTTGATATGTTCGGAAGAGGTTCGTTTGTATCTCTCGGTGAGACAAAGATTGACAATCGAAAGATTACATCCAGCTACAAAGCGAACAATCTGCTCTTGAAGTTGGTCGTCTTCGGTTTCCACTGCCAGTTGGTAGTAGAAGCAACAGTTGGCTGGGGTGAGACTCGTGCTCAGATGACCTAAAACATGCGACAATTGCTTCGAGTTCATAGCTAATTGATCAAAATTTCCTTCGATGAATTCTAGGAAATGTTCCTCTTCAAGTGTGACTATGAATTGTACGATCTTCTCTTGTAATTCACAGTCGTTGGCTTTCACTGCTAACTGGTAGTAGAAGTTATAGTTGACTTCGCTAACACTTGTGCTCAGATGACGTGACACATGAAACCATTGCTTCGGGTCCTTAGCTAAATGGCCAAAATTTCCTTCGATGAATTTGAAGAAATGTTCCTCTTCGAGTGTGACTATAAATTGCACGATCTTCTCTTGCAATTCATAGTCATTGACTTTCACAGCTAACTGGTAGTAGTAGTTAAAGTTGACTTTGCTGACAATTGTGCTCAGATGATGTGACACTTGAAACCATTGCTTTGAGTTTTGAGCTAAATGGTCAAAATTTTCTTCGATGAATTCTAGGAAATGTTCCTCTTCAAGTGTAACTATGAATTGTACGATCTTCTCTTGCAATTCATAGTCGTTGGCTTTCACTGCTAACTGGTAGTACTGATTATAGTTGACTTCGCTGACAATTGTGCTCAGATGAAGGGACACATGCAACCATCGCTTTGAGTTCTTAGCTAAATGGTCAAAATTTCTTTTGATGAATTCTTGAAAAGATTTTTCTTCGAGTGTTATTATGAATTGAACAATCTTCTCTTGCAATTCATTATCGTTAGCTTCCATTGCTAACTGGTAGCACTGATTATAGTTGACTTCGCTGACAATTGTGCTCAGATCACGTGATACATGAAACCATTGCTTCGGGTCCTTAGCTAATTGGTCAAAATTTCTTTTGATGAAGTCTAAAAAATGTTCCTCTTCAAGTGTGACTATGAATTGCACAATTTTTTCTTGTAATTCACAGTCGTTGACTTTCACTGCTAACTGGTAGTAGTAGTTAAAGTTGACTTTGCTGACAATTGTGCTCAGATGACGAGACACATGCAACCATTGCTTTGAGTTCTTAGCTAAATGGTCAAAATCTGCTTCGATGAATTCTTGAAAAGGTTTTTCTTTGAGTGTGACTATGAATTGTACGATCTTCTCTTGCAATTCATAGTCGTTAGCTTCTATTGCTAACTGGTAGTACTGGTTATAGTTGGCCGAGGTGACACTTGTGCTCAGATGACGAGACACATGCAACCATTGCTTCGGGTCCTTAGCTAAATGGTCAATATTTCCTTCGATGAATTCTAGGAAATGTTCCTCTTCAAGTGTGACTGTGAATTGAACAATCTTCTCTTGCAATTCACAGTCATTGATTTCCACTGCTAACTGGTAGTACTGATTATAGTTGGCTTCGCTCACACTTGTGCTCAGATGATCTAACACATGTGACAATTGCTTCAAGTTCTTACGTAATTGGTCAATATTTCCTTCGATGAATTCCATGAAATGTTCCTCTTCGAGTGTAACTATGAATTGCACAATTTTCTCTGGCAATTCACCGTCGTTAGCTTTCACTGCTAACTGGTAGTACTGGTTATAGTTGGCTTCGCTGACACTCGTGGCTAGGTAGTCCAATATAAAACGTTTTTGCTTAGGCTCGGAAATCATCTTGGCCAAATCGTACTCCGTACTCTCGATTACTTGAAGACATTGATTACGTAATTCAGTGGTTTCAGTTTCGGTGGCCAGTGAGAGTAGTTCAAAGGCCCAGTCTGGCTCGATCACTGGCAGTGTTTGAGTGAAAATGTAACGTAGATAGGTGAAGTACACCACGAATGAGTAGTTTTTAATCAACACTTTATTCTTGAATTTCCATGAACCTTCAAACTGTGCCGCAAAATAAGGTGAAACTTCCGAAGCTATCTTCTTGTTGAGGTAGATTTGCTTGCACTCGACTTGAAGTGATAAGTCAGAAGTATCGATATTGTTGAATTGATCGATTGATTGCAGTATTGGCTCACTGATCACGTGTGTAGGAAGAGTGGTTAACTGAGGTGTCACCAGGTGATCTCCGTAGAGTGCACAGGCATCTGCCAACGAGGTGAGTGTAGTTTGAATCACTCGTTCCGGTGAGTTCCACACAATCACTTTATCTGAAATCTGCATCTTGAAACAGAATGGAGTGTTTAAGTAATAGACGATAGAAGCCACCGAGTGGACTGGTTCTTCTTCTTCTTCTCCTGGCATCAACTCAATCGGATCACAGTGCAAATTGGAGTGATAGTCATAGTAGCAGTGATGAACAAGACCATTCTCACCAAGCAAGATAAAGTCGTCATTGCCACAGTTGAGTGAGGTGGGGATTAGACAAGATGGCAGAGTTACTTCGGTGGGTGTGTCAATTAGACTGCAATAGGTAAACCTTCCCCAGTGGTAGATTTTTGAATGGTCGGTAAGAGCGACACAATTGAAAGCACCACAGTCAATGTAGACCACTCGTTGTCCGGTGAGTGCGGTCACTTCAATTGGTTTGGTCTGATTTCCTCTCTGACCTAGACCAAGTTGACCATTATAGTTCCAACCCCAGCACAAGAGAGTGCCATCTAGTTTGAGTGCAGCCGTGTGCCACCCTCCACACCTGACCATGCGAACACCACTCATCACCAGCACAGGTCGGTGTTGATCTTCTAGGTTACCACAGTCAACTTGACCATCGTCATTCCGTCCCCACCCCCAGAGGTGTCCATCACTGGTGAGCACCATCACGTGACCATCTCCACTGTGACATGCCACAATGGTGACCCCTCTCAACTCAACCACCTCGGTCGGTTGTGTCACCTCGTCCAAGTCTGGTCCCACTCCCAGACATCCATTGATTTTCTTACTAAATATTACCTTCTTATTATTCTTGCCAATAGCATAGCACGCTCTGTCCCGTGTGAGCAGTAGAGCACTTTCCCCACAGTTAAAGACATAGAACTGTTGAACCCGTCGCAAGAAGTTCTGTCCAGCCCGACGCACCAGTGGCCATAGCGCGAGATCGTCCGTTTGATGCATCACCTGAAAAATACATTCAAATATATATATATATTTTACTTTATTTATATCAGACTCTAAACTTAACCTGTATTTTGGGTTCTGGAACTTTCTCATACACTGGCTTGAGTTACTGGTCTGGAAAGTAGTCGCAACACAAACCTGTGTAGGAGAAAGTTTCCGAACCAAAATATTGATTAAGTTTAAAGTCATAATTGATATCACTCAATTTCAAGTTTGTTTCATTATCAATCATCATTTTTCAAAAGAATGTGTAAGAATTCAAAGTGTAAGACATTTCATTCAATTAAGGTAAACATTAAAAAATTAGAGTAAATTTTTGATCACAAATCCGAATGGTAATGAGAATTTTCATAAATCTAATCTTTGCACGCAGAAAAAGTGCAATAGAAAGCAAAGACTTGTTTGAAGAATAAAATTTAAACCAAAATATAAAACTTGCCATTATTATGTCAAAATTATGATAAGTTGTAATAATCCAAAATGGGTAATCAGGACAAACTTTATGTTCAAAACAAAGTGAATTCTACCAACTACAAGCAAAATAGTTAAGTTAGCCCCCCCAAAGAAGCAACAATCAACTACGCAGCATCGAATGTACCTCTCTTAATATATATTGTGGACAAATTGCCCAAAAACTCGACTCATCCCAACCGATTGGTGATTTCACTTTACCTCTTGACTATAGTTGGCAACCAATTCTCTATGGAAACACACTCTACACTCTAGATGCAGTAATGTGCCCAGTGGCAACTATCTTATCTCATTGATTGATTTGACTTGTTTGCCAATTGAAACATTTGAGATATGGCAATGTACTACTTGATTGAGGTTTTTAAGGTAGAACAAATGATTGAGTTACTGAGAATCTAAATAGGTATGGCTTTTTAGAGTGAGAGAAAGAGAAAAAGATTGACTAGATTCGATTAACTATCTTCTCTCTCTCTCTCTCTTTAATTCAATTTTTAAAATTTTACGCAATGCGCATCCAAATGACCAAATGTATCAGAATGTTTCGGAAACCACCGTAGGGCTAACCAGGACATTCTTCAGTAACAGGTGAGAAGCTCTGCAATCGCCGTAGGGTTAACCAAGACATTCAAAGTAACGAGTGAGAAACCCGGAAACCACTGTAGGGTTAACCCAGACATTCTCCAGTAACGGTTGAGAAGCCTTGCAATCGCCGTAGGGTTAACCCAGACTTTTTCCAGTAACAGTTGAGAAACCCGGCAACCACCGTAGGGTTAACCCAGACATTCTCCAGTAACGGTTGAGAATCCTTGCAATCGCCGTAGGGTTAACCAAGACATTCAAAGTAACGGTTGAGAAGCCTTGCAATCGCCGTAAGGTTAACCCAGACATTCTCCAGTAACGATTGAGAAGCCTTGCAATCGCCGTAGGGTTAACCAGGACATTCTCCAGTAACGGTTGAGAAGCCTTGCAATCGCCGTAGGGTTAACCCAGACATTCTCCAGTAACGGTTGAGGAAGCCGGCAACCACCGTAGGGTTAACCCAGACATTCTCCAGTAACGGATGAGAAGCAGAACATAAAACTTGAATTTGGCCTAAGAAACCAGCCTAAAGTAGTTGATGTCGATTTATTTTTAATAAATTTGAATATAATATAGTTACAATATATATATAAAGTTATTCATGGTTATTGCAATATAAAATAATTATAACATTTATAAATAATAGAAGAAATAAATGTCAGTCTCAACTCTCGACTTTGTCAGTGGTTGTGTTGAGCAATTCTGCACATCTGATTAAGAGATCCTTGATGTTCTGACCACTAGTTTGTTGGAATCTCTCAATAGATTTGATAGGCACAAGAGTGGCGATTGATGGATTACACTCAGCTACAAAGCGAACAATCTGCTCTTGAAGTTGGTCGTCTTTGGCTTCCACTGCCAGTTGATAGTAGAAGTAGCAGTTGTCTTGAGTGAGATTCGTGCTCAGATGACCTGACACATGTGACCATTGATTTGAGTTCTTACTTATTTGATCAATATTTCCTTTGACGAATTCTAGGAAATTGTTCTTTTCGAGTGTGACTATGAATTGCACAATCTTCTCTTGCAATTCATCAGCTTTGGCTTCCACTGCTAACTGGTAGTACTGGTTATAGTTGACAGAGGTGATACTTGTGGTTAGATAGTTCAATACAATGGACCTGTGATTCGGATCTGTAATCATCTTGGAAATATTGCCATTGCTTTGAATAACTTGAAAACATTGATTAGCTAATTCGGTGGTTTGAGTCTCGATGGCCAGTGAAAGTAAATTAATGGCCCAGTCTGGTTCGATCTCTGACAGTGTGTCGGTGAGAATGTAGCGTAGATAGGTGAAGTACACCACGAATGAGTAGTTCTCGATTTCAACATTTTCTTGATCTTTCCATGGACCATCAAACTGTGCAGACAAATAGGGTGAAAGTTTAGAAGCTATCTTCTTGTTGAGGTAGATTGGCTTGTAATTAACAGAGAGTGTAAAGTCGGAAGTATCGATATGGTTGAATTGAGTGATGGATCGCAGTGTGAGTTCACTGATCGCGTGTCGAGGGAGAGTGGTTAACTCAGGTGTCTCCGAGTAAGTACCGTAGAGTGCACAGGCATCTGCCACCGAGGTGAGTGTGGTTCGAATCACTCGTTCCGGGTTCCACACAGTCACCTCACCTGAACGCAACTTGAAATAATATGATCTGTCCCAGTGAAGATTAATACAAGCCATCGAATGCACTGGTTCTTCCAACTCTAACGGGTCACAGTGCAACTTGGAGTGGTTGTCGTAGTAGCAGCGGTGAACTTGACCATTCTCACCGAGCAAAGTAAAGTCGCCATTGCCACAGGTGAGTGAGGTGATCAGACCAGATGGTAGTGACACTTCGGTGGGTGTGATGAGCTTATGATTGATAAACTTTCCCCAGTGGTAGATTCGAGAATGGTCGGTGAGAGCCACACAACTTTGAAAACCACAGTCAATGTAGACCACTCGTTGTCCGGTGAGTCCAGTCATTTGGCTTGGTGTTGTCTTGGTGTCTATATGACCCAAGCCAAGTTGACCAAATCCGTTGTTACCGCAGCACCAGAGAGTTCCATCTGATTTGAGTGCAGCCGTGTACAACGCTCCACACCTGACCATGCGAACACCACTCATCACCAGCACAGGTCGGTGTTGATCTTCTGTGTTTCCACAGCCAACTTGACCATCTTTATTCCACCCCCAACCCCAGAGGTGTCCATCACTGGTGAGCACCATCACGTGACCACGTCCACTGTGACATGCCACAATGGTGACTCCTCTCAACTCAACCACCTCGGTCGGTTGTGTCACCTCGTCCAAGTCTAGTCCCACTGCCAGGCATCCTTTAATGTCAAAAACTAATCTCGCCTTATTCTTGCCAATAGCATAGCACGCTCTGTCCCGTGTGAGCAGTAGAGCACTCTCCCCTCTGTTAAAGACATAGAACTGTTGAACCCGTTGCAAGAAGTTCTGTCCAGCACGACGCACCACTGGCCACAGCGCGAGATCGTTCGTATGATGCATCGTCTAAAACACATTCAAATATATATTTTTTAATTAATATATATATATCATTATTTTAACAAATTAAATTCATACCTTGTTAGTTGTAATTTAAATTTTTTAATAAATAAACAGTCTCATCTAGATAATTCATAGACAACTTTGTCCGTAGAAAAGTGCTAGGATTGTAGACAATGGAGTGATCACTCGAGTCGAGTTGAAAGATGACTGTGAAATGCCAGTGGACTAACTGAGCTAAGAATAACGCCTACAACACCATGGATTTGACAATAAATAGGGTTTAGTGTAATTAGACTAGAGATTGAGATAGATACAGAGAGAGAGAGAGAGAGAGAGAGAGAGAGAGAGTAAAAGAGAAAGAGAAAGTAAGAGAGAAAGAGTAAGAGTGAGAGAGTGAGTGAATAAGAGAGTGGGTGAGAAATAAGAGAGAGACAGAGAGAGAGAGAGAGAGAGAATAGAGTAATAAATACAAAAAAACACGATAAGATGTTTATGACTCGAGTCAAAGTATTAGAGTCTTGCATGACAATGTTCTTAGATTTACAGAGAAAAAAGCGGAGGATCTTTACATCTACAATGCAATTGAGGTAATTCTATGAAATCCATACATGTTATTACACTTCATACACAATCCAGAAATTACTATAAACTCTAGATTGTTCAGATTCTTGATAGCATCAAAGAGTCAATATTAGAATGCATTGTTTATTTTATTAAATTCAATAGATTATTCATTGGTTATTAATAATAATAATAGTATTTTAAAAATATTTTTTATATTGGTTTAGAAGATATGACAATAGAATTGGTAATAAAAATATTATTATTATTATTACTGAAGAAATTAATCACTAGAAGTGGTTTTGTTGAGCAATTCTGCGCATCGGGTTAAAAGATCCTTGATGTTTTGAGCACTGATTTGTTGGAATTCCTCGGTGGCACCCAGAGTGGAAATCGAAGGATATCTCTCAGCTACAAAGCGAACAATCTGCTCTTGAAGTTGGTCGTCTTTGGCTTCCACTGCCAGTTGGAAGTAGAAACAGCAGTTGTCTTGAGTGAGACTTTTGTTCAGATAATCCGAAAGATGTTGCTTCGAATTTATAAGTAATTGCTCGACAAATTCGTATATAAATTTTAGAAAAAGTCCCCCTTCGAGTGTGACTATGAATTGCATGATCTTCTCTTGCAATTCATCAGATTTGGCTTCCACTGCTAACTGGTAGTACTGTTTATAGTTGGCTGAGGTGAGACTCTTGGTCAAATGACCTGACACATGTGACCATTGCTTCGAGTTCTTGCGTAATTGGACAATATTTCCTTTGATGAATTCTAGAAAATGTTTCTCTTCGAGTGTGACTATGAATTGTACGATCTTTTCTTGCAATTCATCAGCTTTGGCTTCCACT
This sequence comes from Rhinocypha anisoptera, assembly GCA_011762765.2. Taxonomy (NCBI): domain Eukaryota; kingdom Metazoa; phylum Arthropoda; class Insecta; order Odonata; family Chlorocyphidae; genus Rhinocypha; species Rhinocypha anisoptera. The sequence continues at coordinate 13,695 of WURS02340035.1, forward strand.
GCTAACTGGTAGTACTGGTTATAGTTGGTTTCGTTGACATTTTTGGTTAGATAGTTCAATAAAATACGTTTGTTATTTGACTTTGTGATCATTTTGGATAAATTGCCGTTGCTTTCAATAACTTGCATACAGTGATCACGCAATTCGGTGGTTTGAGTCTCTGTGACAAGTGAGAGTAGCTCAAAAGCCCAGTCTGACTCGATCACTGGCAGTGTGTCGGTGAAAATGTAGCGTAGATAGGTAAAGTACACCACGAATGAGTAGTGTACAACACCCACAATTTTTTTATCTTTCCATGAATTTTGAAATTGTGCCGCCAAATAGGGTGAAAGTTCAGAAGCGATCTTTTTGTTGAGGTAGATTTGTTTGCCAACGACTTGAAGTGTGAAGTCGGAAGTATCGATATCGTTGAATTGAGTGATGGATCGCAGTACTGGCTCACTGATCACGTGTCGAGGGAGAGTGGTTAACTCAGGTGTCACCGAGTGAGCACCGTAGAGTGCACAGGCATCTGCCATTGAGATGAGTGTGGTTCGAATCACTCGTTCCGGGTTCCACACAGTCACCTCACCTGAACGCAACTTGAAATAATATGAACCGTTATCGTAATAATTAATACAAGTCACCGAGTGCACTGGTTCTTCCAACTCAATCGGGTCACAGTGCAACTTGAAGTGGTTGTCGTGGTAGCAGCGGTGAACGTGACCATTCTCATCAAGCAAGGTAAAGTCGTCATAGCCACAGGTGAGTGAGGTGATCTGACCAGATGGCAGTGACACTTCGGTGAGTGTGCTAATAGGATTGGTAAACTCTCCCCAGTGGTAGATTCGAGGATGGTCGGTGAGAGCCACACAACTTTGAACACCACAGTCAATGTACACCACTCGTCCGGTGAGTCCAGTCACTTGGCTTGGTGTTGTCTGTTCGTTTGTATGGCCCAAGCCAAGTTTACCATGTTCGTTTTTACCCCAGCACCAGAGAGTGCCATCTGATTTGAGTGCAGTCGTGTGGTACCTTCCACACCTGACCATACGGACACCACTCATCACCAGCACAGGTCGGTGTTGATTTCGGTTGCCACAGCCAACTTGACCATAGTCATTCTGTCCCCACCCCCAGAGATGTTCATCACTGGTGACCATCATCACGTGACCATCTCTAGTGTGACATGCCACAATGGTGACCCCTCTCAACTCGACCACCTCGGTTAGTTGTGTCACCTCCTTCAAGTTTGATCCCACTCCCAGACATCCTTTGTAGTTCTTGCCAATAGCATAGCACTCTCTGTCCCGTGTGAGCAGTAGAGCACTGTACCCGTCTTTAAAGACATAGAACTGTTGAACTCGTCGCAAGAAGTTCTGCCCAGCTCGACGCACCACTGGCCATAGCGCGAGATCGTCCGTATGATGCATCGTCTAAAACACATTCAAATATATATATATCATTAATATAACAAATTAAATTCAAACGTTGTTAGTTATTATACAAATTTTTTATTTCTTTCGATCTTAAGGATTACCAGTAAAAGATAAGCCTTATATCGCTAATTGAATAATCATACGGTTTAACCCTTTTGCTCCCGAAGGCGCTATCGGGACGTATGTGTCCCGCTCATTCAATTAACGATATAAGGCTTATCTTTTACTGATAATCTTTGGGATTGAAAGGGTTAAATAAATAAACAAGCACATTTAGATAATTCATAGACAACTTTGTCCGTTAAAAAAGTGTAAGATTGAAAGCGTTTAAGCTAAGCTTAGTGCCATAGCAGGGTGGGGATAAATTAAACTAAACAGTCATCAAATGGAAGCTAAGCCAAAAATAGTAAAATTTGACTACTAAGTTTGATCATTTTACTAACAGCACAAAAAACCAACTTACTGCGCAACAATAGAGTGAGTCGAGTTGGAAAGATGACTGTAGAATGAACTAACTGAGCCAAGAATAACGCTTACAACACTATGGATTTGACAATAAATAGGGTTTAGTGTAATTAGACTAGAGATTGAGATAGAAACAGAGAAAGGAAGAGAGAGAGAGAGAGAGAAGGTCATAAATATAAACCAACAAGTTTCACGATAAGGGGTTTATTACTCTTACATGGAAATGTTTTTAGAATTGCAGAGAAAAGAGAGAGAGGATTTTTACATCTACAATGCAATTGGGATAATTCTATGAAATCTATACATGTTATTACATTTCATACAATTAAGAGATTACTAAACTTAATATATTAAAAAATAGTGCGTGATGAAGTGAGATTCTTTGCTAGATAATGAAGAGATCTTTGGTCTAGAGTAGAGAGTTCGCTTGATAGCATCAAGAAGTCAACATTAAAATTTATTGTTGATTTTATTAAATTCAATAGATTATTCATTGATTTATAATAATAATAATAATAATAATAAGAATATTTAAAAAATATTTTTTATATTGGTTTAGAAGATATGACATATCGAATTGGTAATGAAAATATTATTTTTATTATTATTACTGAATAATAAATTAATCACAAGACGTGGTTTTGTTGAGTAATTTTGCGCATCGGGTTGAAAGATCCTTGATGTTCCGACCACTGATTTGTTGGAATCCTTCAGTAGCACACAGAGTGGAAATCGACGGATCTCTATCAGCTACAAAGCGAACAATCTGCTCTTGAAGTTGGTCGTCTTTGGCTTCCACTGCCAGTTGGAAGTAGAAGCAGCAGTTGTCTAGAGTGAGACTTATGCTCAGATGACCTGACACATGTGACCATTGATTTGAGTTCTTACTTATTTGATCAATATTTCCTTTAATAAATCCCAAGAAATGTTTCTCTTCAAGTGTGACTATGAATTGAACGATCTTCTCTTGCAATTCATCAGCTTTGGCTTCCACTGCTAGTTGGAAGTAAAAGCAGCAGTTGTCTAGAGTGAGACTCTTAGTTAGATAGGTGTTAAGAAACACATCACACTCGGAATGAAGCGACCCGCATGCAAAATAAATTAAAATATCAGAACGTCGTCGTCCACGCGACATGCGTGCGGGGCGATGTTTAGAGACTCACCGAATGCAAACACTACAAAACGAAAGTGACTACAAACGCCGACGTCGATATCGTACCTCCATTCGCAAACGACGAGAAAGGAGAGATAGAATCGCCGAGGAAATGAGAAAATGGGAGGAAGAGAGCCGAATTGGCCATCGATCGATCGATCGAGAGTATCCCGCCGACCCTGGAACTTGTTGATTCCCTCTCGAAGATTGGAAAAAGGGGCAGGCAAAAAAAAAAAGGGAACTTTCCCCATCGATGCTATTCGTTTGTGTATCCACCTAAATATTTTGATTCTGAATCGGAACCGATCGCACTGTAATGAGTCTATAGACTCCATTCAATAATCCCCATCCGTTTGGCGAAACGCCCCCCTCCCCCCACCGGTGCTTCCCTCCCCCGCCCCCTCCCCCCGCGGAGGGGCGAATGGCGTCTCCTCCCGAGGGCGTAAAAAAAAAAAGGGGAGGAGGAGGTCGAGAGCCCGAATGCCAACTGCCGCACGAGCGAGCGCCATCTCCCACCCTCGCGCCGACCGATAATAACATTGATGTGATTTTAATTGTGCGAAATTGAGACCGGAGAGTTGATTCTCTTCCGCCTGCATCATGTTGACGAAGGTAATGATCGGTCATCGACCTGTTAAAATCGGTGTTTGACGATTAACTCGGGTGGAAAAATCAGAAAATCTACTTCCATCTTGCGTTAAACCCTCCTCGTCTTTCTACGGGGGAGGGTGGATGCCTCGGCAGGCATCTCGGGACGAAGTCCTCGCGAAACTACGGAAACAAAAAAGAATGATCCGATGCTATTGGAATAGCGACGTCGACAGGACTGACGCTGACGCTGAGGGAGTGGACATCGTCGGCGTGCGCCCTCTTACGTCTTTCTCTTTGATTGGCCCGGCGTGATTATCGATTTATTACGCTAGTCATTGATAAATTGTGCTGTGGAAATACGAAGGGAGTGTTTCTGCATTCGGTATGCGAAGGGGTTTCTGTGGCCGGGAGCACTCCATATTACCTGCGCCGTGTTTGGACAGAAGGGCGAGGCATTCGTTTAAACATTTAAAAAAATCTACTCGCAAGGGTATACTACAGGCACCGACATACTACGGTAGATTAGACCACGTACATAAAATCAGAGAGTTAGGATGCCGAACAGA
>WURS02340143.1:0-17887 GCA_011762765.2 Rhinocypha anisoptera
TGGAATTTTCAAAGTTGTGTCTCATTTAATCATGAAGCAGTTCCACGAAGTCACGCCGGAAACTATTTCCTATTCTACCTTAAATTTTTCGAACTGCATCAAGAAACTAGCCATTCAAATTTCCTAATGATTTATGGAAGAAAGCATCTGGTACTGGGATTACATGAAGCCAGAAACGATTGACAACAAGTAATAAAATCCACTTATTTACCTAGTGGAAGTATTTTCATTGTTACTGTCAATTTATAAGTGTCATTCAAGATCAACATTCTTTTGGACTCGTGTTGAAAGAAGATTTAAAGAACCAAGACAAAGGTTTAAATCAGGGCAAACAAATTAAAATTGTGATTTTCATTGTTTATTGTATTTTCATCATAAATGTTAAATGCATGTCATAAATATGCAGCATTTCAAACATCACTTTCAAACTTAACATTGAAACATAGAGAAATAAAGACATCAAATCACTTGATCTTTCAATGCCAATTTTTTTGTGGCAAATTGATTCAATCCAACTTTTTATATAATGATTTCCTTTTATTTAAATTTCCATATGCTACGAATCGATTCACGTAATGTGATTCTAATCTCTTTATAGAGGATCCAATTTTCTGAGCAAACCATTCGCACAATATGACTGAATTGACTTCGTTGATCCTTGTAATTGCTCATCTCTACTAAGTTTTCGTGGCATGCCACAGAGGTATGAATAGGAAAAGAAAAAAATCTTCATGTTTGAAGATGCTGTTTATTTTATTAGCCATGTTATGAGCTAAGCCTTTGTTTATAAATTCTCCTGTTTTTATTCTTTATACATATATCGGTCACAGTTGACAATCACAATGAATCAGTTTTATAATAATAAGTTAGGAAATTGGATATTTTAGAAGATGCAATTTTATTCTTCAGTGGTCAATTGAAAATTGATGTTTCACACAAAGTTGTGATTTTTCAATTATCACTGTGACATAATCCTAGCCAAATAATTCTTTTCAAAATGTATCAAGTAAGTTTAAAATATTAGAACTTTTGGCATTGGCATTTTCATTTGTATTTTTATATAATGTATGCTATTTTTTTAATGTGTTGATCAGTTGTCTGGTAGTTATTGAACAACACATTATTGTTTCACATTGAAACACATATGTTGTTTCTATTTTATTCATTCATATATTCAGTAATTGCAAATAAAACTTTTAATTATCACAAGCTCAGTCCGAATCGGTGAAGTATTGTCAGTACTTTGTAATTGACCTGGCGAAACCCTGTGCCCGGGGTCACTTTCTGGCTCATCATGATGTTCCTCTCGCCGGAAAAAAATATTTTTTATTCATGTTGAAAATCTCTGCGAAATCTGTGCATGTATCGTGATTAAATAGAAATACCGTAATATTGTGCATGGCATTTTTCGCACAGAATAGCACCTGTCTGGTGAGAAATTTGTCAATTCTTCCGTTTGGATTAAAAAGGTTCGTTATTTTTGTAAAAGTTTGTATTTTAAAGCGCATGCGTAGCATGCGAGATCATTTTTTGTAGTTATTAAACTCAAAATTGCCGTTTATAATTACGCTATTCTCTAGAACCTTAGTTATGGTTTATTTCATTTAATTTTTGACTAATCTCAACTGCGTATCAATTTCTGCTGAACGACGTGCACCACGGTCCTGCCATGAGCGGTTGTCACGCCGGCGTGCCAATGTGACATCTGTTCGTGGGAGACCCAAAAGATAGTTTGTCGCTCAGAATAGCTGTTGAGGTTTCTACCCTCGGCTATTGTTCCTATGCTTTCTATTGTGGGGAATTACTTTAAATGTAATCGATGACTGACATTTAGAATATTCTTCTGGATTTTGCTGAAGTTTCATTAAGTTCTGTTATTTTGTTTCGTAAAAACGAATTAAAATTTACGCCAGAAACCAAAACAGGCTTACTTAAAACATCAATTTTACATAATTTCAAATAGTAACGCCATATGAATAATTAAAAGATTGGTCAGGACCATTTCCTCGTGTGCATAAAATCGAATTTTCCATAAAACCTCTATGTGTGAAATTGTGATTCTACTTGAATATAAGATGAACCCACATTTTTCCAAGGCTAAATTGGGGAAAAAAACCCTTGTTTTATATTCGGGTAAATACGGTGCATATATATATACATATTTAAATGTGTGAATCAACAAATTCCGTGATGAAGCTCTGGCATTTTTCGCATGTACCAGGTGTTTTAAGGGATGGCACTAAAATGGCTACTAGACAACACCTCTAGAAAATATACAATCATGGAGTTTTTAAAAGAATATGGACTATTATCTCAAATATAATTTTTATACCGATTCTTCTAGTATTATTTTCTTTTAATAATTTCAAATTTTATTCATTTTTATTGTAAGTTTAATTCTTTTTTTAAACGCATGCAAAATTCCAATAAAATAAGTGAACAAGGTGGTGCAAAGTGATCTCAATTGCCAAAGTACCCTAAGAAACCATTTACTACTACCACCAATAGTGTGACTTTCCTTGGTACTTCCTGTTCCCAAAAATAGTGAAATATCACATGACAAAAAACTCCTGAAGTACATTCATTGCCATAGTAAAGGACAATTCCAGGCGTGAAGTGGTGTAACAATTCAAAGAAAATGCATGTCAAGTGATTATGTTGAAGGTTAAATATAACCATGGACTTTTTTATGCGGATTCATGTTATGGAGGCCATACTAAAACTGGGTAGATACACTGCATGTATTTTGTGGATAGAAAATTGCATTGTATGCAAAAGTAAATCATCCATTGATTGACTGTTAACAGTGAAGCAAATGGGATAACGTATGTGATAAAGCTTTCTTTTGTTTTCATTTATTGCAGGCCACGGTGCTTCGGAATCTTGGAATACAGGGCACAAAGACTACAGGGGCAAGTGAGTAGACGATGGATGGAGATTATTTGCCACAAATATAATGTAGTTTCTTTTCTCTCTTCTGTGTTTGGTGATCTCGAATGTGGTGGAGAATTTCCTGCTAAGTTGGAGGCCACCCCTCTACCATTGACAATTCTGAATGATGTTAAACCGTTGCATTTTTCATGAGGCTGACATAGAATGAGCATGTTTGATGAAAATAAGCATGAATTTTTGCTAAATCCCCAACATAAAATTTATTCCATGACCCGGGTCTCATCACTTTGTCATCTTCAGATCAGATGGTATTTTGAAACCAGGGTTGTGAAATAAATTTTATGCTGTGGAATTGACAAAGACTGTTCATCTTTCATCCATCGTAGAAAAATCCCTTGAAGTTAGCCCTGAAACCATGAAACTTTTGTCTTCCTCCTAGAATTTTTTTTTAAAGCGTGTATGTGTGTAGATGTGTAATACCACACTGGGAACTACGACAACCTTAAAACAATGGGAAGAAATATACTTTTTCAATTTCATTGAATCCATCATTTTTGGCAATAAATGAAAGGAGAGAGACTACAGTCACAATCCCACACAGAAATAAAGACAAACTCTGTTATCTATCTATGAACGCAAGTCTTCGTGTTGGTTCACTAAGAGCAAACTTTTGGGAGGAGTCCACGTGTAAAACTAAATTAGTAAGACATCTCAGACTTATTGAATTATTTTGTGGTTTACTCATAATAGTTGCTGCTTCTGACTACTTCTCGTAAACACAGATTGCTCCCACTAACTGCTGTTCTTCCATTGCATCCAATTTGAGGGCTTTTGCACTTGAGGCACAAAGTTAATTTACAAAACTTCCATGAAGTGAAGTCTGATGTTGTCAAAGAAAGAAAATGTGAGTTATTTCACATGAATTTCTGGTTGCAACCTTTGTTTCAGCACTTTGTTTGTGGTTAGTAGATGAGTGGAAATTTAAAAAAATGTGAATTGCTATAATAATTGAACAAATGGGTGTAAATAACGTGTTTTCTTTTTTTTTGCCATTCCATTTATTTGATGTCATGAAAGGCCAAGGTTGCAAGTGTATCTTCCCTTGGAAATTGGGTTTTCTGCATTTCAAAGTATTTTTTGCACTGTTGTTTCACATAATGTCTCTTGTGTCATTGCAGGGCCTCCACAGGTGGTCACCATTCCCATTCAGGCGACTGCAAGTCCCCTGAAGGGGTCACCACTGAAGGCATTGGGCACGGAGAGACACCATGCCACCATTCTTCCTCAGACTCTTCAATTTACTACTGCACCGATGGTGAAGGTTTTAAGCCCTTTTGCTCCTCTTCCTCCCTCTTTTTTATTGTTAAGGTTTACTTTAGAATTTAAAACGAGTTAAGAGCTGTGAGTATCATGTCAATGTGAAATTTTTTATTTCGAACTAGTTTCACTACATAGTGGCATCGTCAGGGATGATGATCCTGAAGATGCCGTTAAGATGAAGTTAAACGTTATAGCAATTAAAATAATAAAAAATAAGTTGAAAAGCTAACGAAACCTGTCCCGGTTAAATTTAATCGTTAATCCCAATTAAGTTAAGCGAATGCAGTTGGATTTCTTATTAGGTCAAATAATAATTCCATATCACTTAAGGAATCGGGCGGGATCCCACCACTCACTAACTTGCAAGAAATCAAATTTTCCATAAAATCAATATAATTAAATTTGGAATTCTACTGTATTAATTTTTCCGCATAGTAATTGTACATGCAGCGGAGCAGTTTTTCCGTGGAATTAATCTCCCAGCTGAATTAATTTCCCGGATTGCGACGATTACTACAAAAAATAGTGTCATGCATGATTGTCAAACAACAAATAAGATTGTTTGATTTCATAAATTAGCTCATAGTTTGATTGTTATTTACATGTCTGATATTATTTCACAGCACGACTGTAACACAGGAAAGATTAAATATGTCAAAAAAAGAAGCAAATGGATATTTTTTCAGTGTTTATATAAAAACTACGTTGTTACGGACAACGTTATTACGAATCTCCGATTTTTTTGGTCCCGTGAATTTCGTAATAACGAGAGTCTACTGTAATGCTATGCTCCACATGAGGATTTTCACTAATCTTTTCTTCAGATCTTCATTTAGGGTCCCTCTATCATCAACTCCTACCTCTTTGCAAAGTCTTCCTTTGCTAGTGCAATTCTTTGTTGGAAATAAAAAATATTTTTTCTGTGGAAATTTAAAGTGTCTTTATATTTTTCTTCGTAATGGAATTAAAGTCTCGGCCTTGACCGTAAATCGTATAATTTCTTGAAATCCCCATGGTGCTTTGTAGACCCAAAAATAGTTGGCACTCGGAAATAGAAGGTGTTATGGTAAAGGTTGTCATTTCTTGCCACGTTTCCCTTTATTTTTTTAATGTTATAATTTACAATGTTTTTAGGTCTAAGCAATATAGAGTTAAAATTGATAGCGTTGTTCAATTATTGAGGAAATATAAAGATGTTTAATTGTTTCTCAATTGCTATATTATAATATATGCATATGCCCAAAATGTTTGTTTTAGATATCCCTTTCACGGGAATGAATGAAAAAGTTATTGATGACTCCCTTCATGTTTCCCCATGCTCATTCACTCTTTTAATTATTGCTTCCACTGTGGCCATTTACCTGCCATAATTTTTTATCATAATTTAAGAAAAATATTGGAGTGGCCTCACTAGTTTAATTCATTCTGTAAAAGATGTGGATATATTTTTTGGGCATTGATCTAAAACATTTAACAGCTGTGCTGGTGTGTGAAGTTGCCAGCAAGTCTCATATAATGGAAAAGAATATTTCTCCTTTGGGGCATCCAAATTATTAGGTCATTTTCCGTTACGTTTTCTGCCAATCAACAATCATCTTGCATGACATGTAGATGCCAACTCTCTCTCTCTCTCTCTCTCTTGCATTCTTCCTTGTGAGAGAGATTTAACAGAAGAATAACAAAGAACATGGTGCCATCATATGTTAGGTTGTTCTCTCAAATACATGAGATGTAACTTTGTTTTTTGCTGTAGTGATTAGAGATACATGATAATGGGTGTCTAAAGTCATGTAATGTAGTTAATAACGTTATGACAAGCATTTTTATACCGTGGATCTAATGTTTGATGCTAGCTTACTACAATTGCTTTTTTAATCCTGGATTATTTAGATAAACAATATTTGCAGAAATATGCTGGTGTAAAAGATTATATACATCATGCAGGTAAAGCCTGACTGCTCTGATGACTTGCAAAGGTAATTAATCACCATTTCTTGGTGTTCAACCATACTATTTTGATCAGATATTATCCCAGGACATGATTAAGTAGTCTTTAATTCAAGTATTCAGATACTTATTCATTTAAAATGTTTGGCTTCAATTTCATGTTAAGTCATAGTTTTTATCTAAATTTACAACTATGGTTCATATATATGTAAGAGTTCAACTGATCACAATCACTATTGTGGTTATTATGTAATTAATGTTTCACGAATTGTAAGGTTGACTTTTCTTCCTCCTCTCCCCCCCCCCCTCCCCTCACCTTTCTCCTTCCATCCCACTCAAGAGACTCCATGAGCCACTCCCTGCCCTTCCCCATTACCCCCACCACCCACCTTTGTCTGGTGTACATGGACTGCCCACTGCTTTATTTATTATCTAAACATTCTCCTAAACAAAGAGCATACACCCAATGACTCTGCGGCGAAAAACAAACTTTGTGTCTGGTGCATTTGAAAGAAAATCTGAAAATGTAAACATTTGCCGGTTTTGTTTATTACGTTCACAAGAATGTGTACTTGATCACCATGTTTGTCTTGGCACTTTCCCGCTGTGAATGTTTTGGCAATGAGTGATCATGCATGGTGATCGCCGATTGGTTGAAGTTTTGGACTTTAAGATTGCCTCTTATCTTGGTCTGACATATAGATGTTGGATGCAAATAGAACATTACATTTCCCCTCTGAGCTTACGTCAAATGTAAAAATCTAACACTACTGTGCCACATCAGCTAATTTTTAAAGTGCATTTTAATTTATGGAGTTATTCTGTTTGTCATTGGGCGTTTATTGTATGAAATAATGATCAAAGTAATTTCCATAGAATTCCTCTGGTCTTTGGAATTGAGAAGTGTGTTGTCATGCAATTTAATCTCAGTCGTTACAGGTCCTTGGGTCTCCACAAAGGTTGAACACTGCCACGTCAACTTCAGGCAATGCCTCCGCACTGCATACAGCGACCGCCGTGGTCGTCAGTGGACTGGGCAGCGGGGCAACTGGGGCAAGAGGTCAGGTCAACTTGGGCACGACTGTAGTCTCGGGTGCTGCTCAGCCTACTGTGGTCCACACTCAGCCGACAGTGACAGTGTCTCAGCCTCAGCAGCAGCAACAACAGCAAAACCAACAACAACAATCACAGCCGAACCAACAACAGCAGCCTGCTATGCCAAAGAATTACATCTCTCCCATTTTGGATCACAGTGGTAGTCGAAAGAGACACGAAACGGAACATGATTTCACAGTTGAATAGTGAGTTTTCCTTTTATATACATATATAATGTTACTAATTTACAATGTTTGACAATGGCCAGTGGTCACTCATTCACTTGCGTCAAGACATTTCTAAATATTGTAGTGCAAGTTTGGTAGACTGATGTGTGGGAGAAAAATACTGTCATAGATGTTTTTCTTGTTTGTATGTAATACTTTTTCACACAAAATAGTGCCTGTCTGCTAAGAAAGTCTCAACTTTTTACGTTTCGATGAGGAGGATTCGTTGTTGTCACCCTAATGTTGTTCTGCGAGAGAGGGTCACAAAGAAAAAAAAAATTTATAAAAATTTAATTTATTTGTAGTGCACATAGCATGAAATAGCATTGGCCTATTGTAAATATAATTTATTTCCGTGTCCTTAATTACACTTTATTCTGTAACACATTCACATTCAAAGTTGTGTCTCATTTAAACATTCATAATGGTTGGTTCTTTGATCCATTCCTTATGTTTTTTGACTAACCTAAACCGTGTATCAAATTCTGCTCAACAATCCACTTGTTTGTGTGACACGGCTTGCGGGAGACGCAAAAGAGAGTTTGTCTCTCGAACCAGCTGACGGGGTTCCTATGATCACATTTCGTATGCTTTCTTTCTCAAGGTCGATTACTTTCTTTGTCAGCTTTGTGGTATGTTGTGGATTAGCCAGCATAGTATTTGTTGCCTAAACAAGTAACCGCCAGGAACAGTGCTTAAATAAAATGATCAAATGTATGATAGTAAAATAATGTAGACTGTTAAGAACCCAGGCAGTAATATGTTACTGTTGCATTACATAGTAGCGTATAGGATTTATTTAAATTTAACTAAGACTGATGTTAATAAGATTCTCCTGGATTTTGCTGAAGTTTCATTAAGTTCTTTAGTTATGTTTTTTAAAAAGAATTAATGCTTCAGCCAAGGACCGAAACATCTTGACTTAAAATCATTGCATTAAATTTACGTAATTTCAAATAGTGACTCCATAATAATTGGCTGGGAGCGTATGATCCCATGTATAGGCTCTAAATTTTTCATAAAATTGGTATGTATAAAAGCAACATTCTACTACATTATTTTTCTCATTAATGGCACTTGGCTAGTTCCTTTTTTTTTATTTGTCACAACAACTTATTTTTAGTGTTTATTTTTAGCTTGGTTGTTAATAAAGTTTGATTTCAAATTCTAAGCATTTGACCTGACTCCCTTTCGTTGGTTATAGTAAGCCCTTTTAACTTTTAAATCAAATATATAAGGAATATGTTTGCTTTTAACTTTGATCCTTCTGAATTTCAGTATCATCAAGGATATTGCTATTACTTTGTGAAAGTTAAAAAAGTTTAGTACAAAATTTAATATTGCATTCACTTTGCAATATTGCTTCACAAGGTTAATCTGCAGATGGATAAATTGGGTATTGTCAGGCATCACTTTGTGGAAGGATTCATATTGAGATTGAAAACACTTGGATTTTCCACATGAAATATGATATATCCACATGGTATATAATAAATTTTCATGTGGAAAAACCAGGTGTTTTCAATCTCTGCAGATGGATTTTAACAGTTTTATCTTGAACATAGTCTTTTGCAATTTATTTCTTTGTATGAAGCTTAGGTTCAATTTATTAATTAATGTGTAGGCTTTATTTATCCACATATTATTTTCAATCTTGGTTTGTTGCATAAAATATTTGTTGTCAGTTACATTACAATTTGTTATTACTACCACTTATGGGTTTTCATAGAAGTGTTATATATAGTTGGGCCATTATAATGGGCAATTTGTCTGTTAAATCTCTAGCCACTCAGCATAATCATCTTGCATAAAATGTAGCCGCTAACTCTTAATTGTTTCTCCCATCCCTTGTGAGAGAGAGCGAGATTTAACAAATGAGTATTGAAAAAATGGCAGCTTTGTTTAGGTAATGCATTCTATATGAAACATGACCTTGTTTTTTGGTGGAGGCATCAGTGATACACGGTCATGTACGGATAAAAAATTTTAACATAGCAGGCATCATAATGACATGCATTTTTGTAGCGTCGTACGTTCATTCAATGCATAGATGCATACCTTAACAGCATTGTTGGAATTCATTGACAAAACTCCCCTGTTGACACTCCTTTGCCACTGTAATTTATTATCAGAAATTACACGTTGAAGAAATTATGTTACTTTGGAAGCTAACTGAAAGTCGTAACATAACATTGGGGGTGTCATAACTCTGATTTTTTTTTAATATTAAACATGTTTGAGAAATCAACCCTGATATGAATTGTGAACTTGATATCATGTTGAGATTGTAAACAATTTATCATAAAGGTTTCTATCAGCAGAGTGTAAATTCTGTGATGTGACATTGATGCAATTCTTTTCGGGCATATTGTGTTGTCAACAAAACTTTTCATAAACAGAAAATAAATAAAAGCGTGAAATTTGTCGAGGAATTACTCTAGGAGGGGGAGGATAGGATATTGCTGTTGTTATCCCTTCTGAATGATTTAACTCGTGCCAACAAACTGACATGGAATTGTCAAGCTGTCATGAGTTATTGGATTCTGGCTTTCTTAATTCGGTTGAAATTCATCTTTAAACTGTTGTGTTTTACTTTTCAATTTCAATGGCTGATTAAAATGCAAAGAATCATTATGTTTTGTTTTGAATATCATGATGTACGTCCTGTAATTATCTTTCTAGGCATTTAAAAAAGTTGGCATCTACTTTAGTAATACACCTAAACTTTCCCGTTGGAATATTGCCCCTCATCACATTCATCAAACATAATTTCCAATGAAGTCACCATGGCATTTATAATTTCATCTCATAGTGCTATGCTAAACTATTTATACATCCATGACAGTGTATTTCTGATGACTACAGTTAGAAGCAAAGTCATATCTTATGTCTTGTGAAGAACATCTGACTTAAACATAACTACAATCCTTATTTAGGTTCCCTTTCTTTCTCGATCCTGGGCTGTCTCGGATATAAGAGGTGTAAAATCTCACTGATTGCCTGGATTCTTCAACCATCAGATTGCTTATTATCATGGCCTAAATATAAAAGCATTGGAACATTTTTCGACCAGTTACCATTTACCTTGCATAGCATGGCAACGACAAAGAATATATTTTCTGTACATAATTGTATCCTACAGCCATTTTACTTCACTAACCCTATATTTATACCATATTTATAAGTTGCGTACTATTTTTTACAAAATTCCAGTGAAAAAAGGGGATGATTAGCAGAGTGTTGCATAGAGTGAACTCACCCACACATGATACAGTAAAATCTCGATTTTACGTAACACCTAGGGACCCAAATTTTCAGTGTTTTGTAAAATAAAAATATGAAAAATCAAGATAATGACTGATTTCGATAAATGTGGTAAAATTTTGTATTGCATCATAATACAATGTTGTATGCTTGGAAATTAATAACTATTTTCACTGCAAAGAGATCATTTATGCACATAGTATTCAGTTATTGCAAATAAAACTGCAAATTCAGAGAATTATATTTAAACAAAATTTATGAAAAATAATAAAAGCTAATTACTTCTCAGAGAATAGTATAGGTGAGGAATTTCAAATTATCTTCATCAAATACATAGAAATCATGCTTATCTGCAGGAAAGTGTAAGTTGTATTCAGAAACAAAATTTGAATATAGGACAGACATAAAACGTTAACCAAGATTAGAGAATTTCTGGAAATCACTAAAGGAAAGTTTAGCACATTAAAATATATACAGTAGAAGTCTGCTATAGCGAGTATGGCTTATAACGAGAGTATCGCTGTAGCGAGTGATCGTTTTCCTTTGGTTGGTCCACGTGTTAAAACAAAGGGAGTTCCACCATTTATTACGAGTGTAGATCACTTTAGCAAGTAGATTTTGCCGTAGTTGGTGTTTTGGTTGCATAAATCGCAGGATTCAAACACCCATTACATTGTCATGCCTTGTGAACCTACATTGTAATAAAGACTTTCTGAGAGACTTTGTGGGGATTTTACGAGAGAAGACTTTATGGTTTTATGCCACAGACTTTCCTGGGGAATGATTGAACAACTTATCTTGGAATGTGTGTGCCAGTCTGTCATTTGCTGGTGCTATTTCATCCTTATAGCCGATTGGAATAAAAGAACATAAGGAGCTGTGAGCTAGACTTGTAGACAATACAGGAAAAACCCATTTCTCAGTGTTGACCTTAGCAGGATGACCAATCTCTCGACCCTCCTCTTATTTATGGAATTGTTTATAAGTGATTGTAGCAGGCATCACTTGGTAGAACTCTTTCATGATGATAATAGATAAAACAAAAAATATACTGTGCCATTCCACAAAAAAATTTCATATTCAACTGTGACCGGTTTCGATACTGAGGGCCATATTGTCAGTAGTCACTTGAGTGCTAGTATGAGTGAGACCTTGTTGCAAATAAGAATGAACGAATCATACCTGAGTGACTCTTTTCTGTTCGTCAACTGTTACTAACACTACTCTTCGCCAAGGGCTAGTATGCACTTGATCCATGAATCATCCAAGTACATTTATGGGTAAATGCCACATTTGAGTGAAAAAAAAATCATAATATTATGGATTTGCATTTACTTCAAACATTTCTACTGGGTTTTCCCAATCTTTGATATATCTTCTGGGTATGTCATCTAACTCCAAAAGATATGCCAGGTATATTCCTCCATGTGGACCATCAAGTTTTCATTTATAACCACCATTTAAGTCCTGACTGGTACTTCTAGGGACCCCCAAACCTACCTAAACTCTCAAATCCATTGGGTGAGTTGCCCCTTAAGTGACGACTGATGAATGCAGCTTGTAGGCATTTGACCTAAAAAGTGACATATTTAGCTCTAGTTGGCGCTTAAGTGATAGCTAATGATACAGCCCTGAGTGTCCTCTTCTGGCCAGGAGATGACACTAAAGTGTCGAAATCAGTCGCTGTTAAAAATAAATTTTTTTTGTAGAAAGGCAAAGTATATTTTTTCTGTTTCATCTACATAACTTAGTTATGTGTGTGTGTGCGTGTGTGTAATGTGTGTGGGATTTCAAAGAAACCAATTGTCTAAAAGAAGTATTTCAGCACATTTTAATCTGATATCTTCAACCAAGAAAGAAATGGTTTTCCAGTTAATAAATTAATGAGCTTCCTGCAGCCACACAATCACAATTGAATGTTCTTAATGGGGAATGCCATACCTTAGGGAAAATTGCTGACAGCTCGGCAACAGCATTTCTAACACCATCCGCACATGGTACAAAAGCTTCCCGTCTCTCCTCTTGCATTGATGACCAGAGTTCTTGAATTCTCTTAGTTATGTGATCAGTTTTTTTCCTAACCTCTTCAGCAGCTGGCATCAACCCATTATGCATTCCAACACTACCACGACTGTGTAGAGGTGAAGACCATGGTACTGGTGACCTGGTATGATTATGTTGGTGACTGGAGCAGCTGTCATATTCTCCACCACTTGAGTCCTAATGATAAAGATTTAGAAATTGATGATGAGCAGTCAATCAAAACCTATAAACCCTTTTCTCAAATTTATATTGAGAGATGGCAATAGGAATCTCTCACCAAGGGCACAGATAAGAGAGGTGGGAAACAAAGAGATTATCGGAATGAAGTATTGTATGTTTTAATGCAAATGTAGCCAGAGGAGGAAGAGAGGCAATTTGGCCATATATTCATTCACACAAAGGACCTGCAATAAGGCAATAACACATAATATAGTAAATTTTTGGCAAAGGATTTATAGCCCCACTAGTTTCACAGTTAAAATATATTTTCCCAGTAGCCCAGTGGTCTGAACACTTGCTTGCAAGCAAGGAGGATCATGGATCAATTCCATGCTAAGAGAAAATGTTTTCCATTTGTAAATGGCTTTTTCCATTTTCTTCACTGCAAATGCCTTTGCCCTTTTAATTATTCCTAACCCTCTCCTAATTTCCCATTATTTAGCATGGGTTTCCACCATTTAGTGGCTACATTTATCATAGAAGTCCCCATCTGTTCCTTTGGCTATGCCAGCATTCTGGAGGAGTATGTATTCCCTCTAGATGCCATATTGAGGCCTGGTCATACCAACTCTTTAGGGATTCATTTTGCACAATTTGGAATACCCAAGTGAATCAAGGATTGGCAAGTATGAAATTCATTCACAGCACACTGCTTGTAACATGCATCTGATATTTTAAACACTTGCTTTTATTTTGCCACCTGATGGCAGATCAAGATAATTTGGATTACAGCTTTGATTCCCATAATTATTCAAATGGTAAATTAAATTTTAATCTTATAACACCTTGTGAAGTGCATTGACCTAAATCGATTGAACTTATTTTACCATTTTATTTACCGAAGGCTGAGTAGAAGAAATTCCAGAATTTATGTGATGTGAATTTTGACCACTCCAGGCAAGCCTTTCCCTTGTTTCATACATTGATGCTGGTCGCTGCTGTGAAATCCTGGGAGACCTGTTTGGATTCATGCTAGATGGAATGTAGCCAACTTTGTCTACTTCCTGTCCATTGCTGAGTGAATCCATTGGGACATTTTGCAGTGAGGTGGAAGGTGATTCAATGCCTGCTTTATGGAGTAAGCCCTTCAACTGGGAATTTTCCTGAGACAAACTCTGAACCTGTAAATACACAATAATTTACTAAGTAAATTGTAACAATAATCCAAATTTAATATAAAATTATTAACTGCACTCAATGTGAGCAATAATTTATTTCAACAAACCTTAAAATAATTGCTCTATCAGTTACCATTGATTACAGACATGATTTCCATTTTTGTATTTAATATTACTCCATGTTAATATTAAATTAATTAATAGAATACTTCATTAAAGACCAAAAGCATAATCCTTGTAATTAAAAATTTGCCTCGGCTTCCAATTTATACTTCAACTGAGAATGAGCTATGAACACATCATAAATTATTATCATTTTTAAGTCATTTAAAAACCATCAACTCCACCATTTTCTTTGGTGATTTGTATCATTTTCCTATAAATAATCATCAGATGTTAGTCATACGAAGAAACAATTAATATCAAAATTATTAAGTTAGAACAAAGACACATCTGTGACACAAATGATGACACATTCACCATGCATACTTGTGCATAGGGTGGGGTAAAAATGGATTTAATATAAAAATAGATTAGCCACAAAGGATAGAGATAAAAAACACAGCATGTTTAAAACTCCTCATATAATGCTTACTCCATTTTTACTTATTATTCTGTGGCAGTGTAGTGGAAGTGTAACTTAGTTCACCCCAATTTCTTTCTAACAAGCAGATGAAAAAATATGATAAGCATTGTAATGCAAGATTTTAATTTATATCACAATGACATTGTATCTGTAAAATTTATGTTCATCACTTCCAAAGAACATCATGGATGAAAAATTGATGAATGCAACACATATTAGAAGAAAAAAACAAACCTTTTTCCTAAAAAGAAATAATTTTCAAAAACTCCACCATTATTTTTAGGTGGCGCTCTAGTGAAATAAAATTCCAGGCTTGAGGGGAAATTTATCAAACTAAATTTTAGTTCTTATATTCTAGAACCATATCAAAAGCTAAAAACTCTCAGGGTTTAAACATCACTGGTGAGCAAAATTCAGTGATAAAGTGACAACCATAATTCAAGAAATAAAAAATATAAATGGAGTACAGGGCAAGCAGAAAATTTGGAGGAAAATCACCTGCAACTTTCAGGTCACTAGGCATTTGATGCAGACTCAAAATATGGAGATACATATAGGTTCACTATGGGTAGAGGAGCAATCAGTAAAAATATAAATAAAAGGTCATGGTGATAAGGAAAGAGGTCTATTACAATCAGTGGAGCAATCAGTAATAATAAAAAAAAATCATAGAGAAGGAAAGAATTACCTTTTTCATGGAAATTTATTGTAATAAAATTTCCAGTATAAATTTTAAATTTTTATCACAAATTATTTATACTGCAAACTAAAGAAAACAAGGTTTATCATTCTTAGGATTTGAAGAAAAATATTCTGAAAAATCATTCACAAAAAAGTAATACTAAAAGAAATTCTTTGTGTATAAAGAAAGGAAACCATTCAACTAACCAACAGGAAAAGCCAAATGACATTGTAAAATAAAGAAAAGGGTAAATACTTGAGCAAGTAGTCTATTTTTCCTAATAATCCTGAGCATGTTACATAAAAAAATCAAAATACGTAAACCCAAGGATACCGAAGAAGTAAATGACCACTTACCAACTGATACGTTTAATTAAATGATTCAAGTCACTATTACTAGAAAAACCAATCCCAACTGATGTTCAAGGATCAAAGTTATAATATTGCCACAGAGTTGAGGAAAATAACTACTTAAGCCATTATTAACATGTACACAGGGTTAGTTATCATTGTTTTGAGATTCTGATTCATGGTTGCCAAAGAATGTTGCTATTTGACTGGGTAAAGACCATTTCTATAATGTGGAAAGTAAAATATACTCAAAGGAGGGAACCAGGAAGAGATGAAAACATCACCATAAGGGTGAATAAGTTCCTGCACTTAAGAGAGATTAAGTAAAAAAACATAAATAACTTTGGAATTACCAAACTCACTTTCTGATTGATAGGCTTAGAACTTTTCTGATCATTATCTTATTCCTTCCTTATTGCTATTTTAATATTATGTCAAAGACAAAATGAAATTCTGTAAATTTCATAATAGTAGAGCACTGAAATCTTATCATAATCCAAAATTGGGATAGCTTAGTAGTTTCCACAGTGTTTACGTGGAAAGTTTATGTAGAAACTACTAAGCTATCCCCATTATAGAACTCACATATGTTATATGAAGTCACGCCTAATGTGATTATTATGTTTATTTTTGTTAGAATGTTCAGGGTAAATTGATAACCACTCTCTCTCTGAAAATTTTCCAATTGGTAGAATACCAATGTGCCTAACATTGACAAACTTATTACTTAGGAATGTACTTTCAATAAGTTAACAATGGAGGTACAGTTGAAATGGAAAGTAGGTTCTCCCTTAGAGCAAAGTGCACATTAATTAAGTGAGTTCATCATCAGATCTCTGAGCATGCATAATGGTGTAGGCAATAGTAGAGTCTGTGTATAACCTAAATTTACCATAAACTTACTTTTAAAAATTCTGCAACATTTTCCGACAGTTTGATAACACCAAATATTAAAAATGTAGCTCATATAGTAGGTATTTGAAAATCATCATCAGACTAAAAGATCATCATATAACATTGATATTATGTAACAAATTAATCGTAAGCACACACTTATGGAAGAGGTCAACAGATTATTATAGACTATTTTAGTAGATACACTACGGTTAGTATCCAACAAGCAAAGACTATGTGCATGTACTTTCATATGAAAAACAAAAAAAAATACTCAAGTGTAGAGATTTATAAAAACAAACATAGAAAGAATTAACTTTTTTTCAGTGAGCAATGCATAGTATTACTCCTTTACCTGAAAAGTGTATTGTAAGAATACTGTAAGCATTTTTAAAAATTGACTGTAAGAAAACACAATCACCAGTAAAAAATAAGCATGGAAAGAAGAGAGCTGTTCAGCGTGATCATCATCAACTAATACACAACTATTTTGTTCACTCTGTAAAAAACCATAATGCTAATGAAGCAAGAAATGCAGGCAGTAATTTGCATATACATAATAACATGCACACAAGCAAAAACAAAACACATCAAAGGCAAATAAAGTAACCAACTTGATGGCAATAGGAAGAAAGAATGTTTTCTAGAGGAGGAGAAGGACCTGGTGTAGACTTTTCCATCAGTAGCTGAGAAACCTACAAGATAAACAGTATGTATAACAAAAATGATATAAGCTTAAATTAATCTTAATAAGATTTTAGCTTAATAATTATATATATATATATATTTATTTATTTAGCAATATTTCGAGCATTTCTGCTCGTCTTCAAGCTTGAAGGTCGACTCGACTTTCAATCTTTGAAGCTTTTTTTTCGATTTTGTTCATCGCTGAAAGGCTGCTTCATTGTTCTCACCTATATATGTATATACATATATATGTGTGTGTATATATATATATATATATACATTAGAAGTCCGCTATAACGAGAGCTGATAAATGACGAAAAATCTCTCGTTATAACGCACACTCGTTATAGTCAACGGTCATTTAAATTCCCCTCTTTCAGCATTTATAGCGGCACCAAAAGAGGGCGAAAATGAGCAATGAAGAAGTTGTATCAATCCATCAGAAAATTCATTGAAAATAGATCATTTCATTAAAAAATAATTTTAAATATTGTCACCAAAACTCACGCACACGTAACTAATTTACGTCAAGCATCAGTAGTATCTTTGGCAACGTTTCATGA
>WURS02340254.1:0-17884 GCA_011762765.2 Rhinocypha anisoptera
GATTCCGGCGAACGACCAGTTTGGCCGAATAAATTCGTTGCACTGGTTTGGTTATTGCAATAACCCATTGGCCTCCTCCCATCTTTCCTCTTCCCATCACTAATCCACGCCCCAGATTCAAGTTTTACTAATCTCCCTCTCCCTTTTTCCTTCGCTTCCTCTACCACCCTCACGCCCTCTCCTTTTCTCGCTCTGATCTCGTAAGGTCTTGCGTCGAGGAACTTCCCTCTTTCCTGACTATTAATCTTTCTTTGCGAAATGTGTATGTCAAATGTTCCCAACCCACTATCGTCCACCACTATTCTCCTCTCCTATTTCACGCGGCAGAGGCCATTACCTTGAAGCCTTCACTTTCTTCTTGCGCTCTTCTCTGGATCACGTCATATTTAAACACGTACACGTTGTCGGTCGTCGAAGTAGTTAAGTTAAAAAGAAAGTTTTCTCGAAATATTTCATTGTTTCTAAAATGCAGCTAACTTCTCCTTCAGTGATTTGTGGGTAAGATAAGATGTCTTTTTTATTGTGAAACGCATTTTGACTTGCAAATACACGATTATCATCACAGTATGAGAATTTTCGTATTATATTCAATGAAGATTCTACCAATTATTCATTTAATTGAGTTTGAAAATGTCTCAGCAAAAAGTCTTCAGGAAAACAGATATGAGGCTGTGATCCGTTATGGCATAGAAAGTCTGCTAAATGTTTAAAATTAAACTATGAAAAATAGTCTTGAACTGTAAGTATAAAAATATTTTAGGAATCAAGGAAAAAACTACATTCCTTCTTTGACTGCTTACTATTATTTGAGAAAAAATTCCAAAGTACACCATTTAACTTTTTTACATATATACGGATGTAACCATTAAATTAAAAGTATTGCTTTTCTCAATGGAATATTTATCAATTCGGGCCTTTGTTGATTATTATTGATAGTAGATTCTTGATAATTTTCTAGAATGCTTAATTTTTTTGATGAAATCCAAAAAATGTTCAGTACCATTTGCTGAATAGAAATTGTGGAAAGGCTTTGACGTCATTCTATTGCCTTTAGAGTGTCCATGATAACAATTCGTTCAGTAATATCAGGGTTAATTTGATGGTAAAACTTAGTTAAGATTATTGAATTTTAAAAAATCCATAAAAAATAAAGTTGCAGTCCGTTTATAATACATTATATGCGTCTCTGTTCGAATATCCCTACTTAACCTAAGTGAAAAAACGTTTAATATTATTTTTTAAATCTCAGTTTAGCTCTTCTGGTCCCTAATCACTACATGGCGGAAAGAAAAACTTAATCAGTGCATCATTATTACTAGCATTAACATGGAATAGTATTACCAGAAGACAACTGTTCTTTTTTGATGAGCATGAATTTATCCGAATATTTAACGTACCACACTTACGTGGATGCGTTTCCTAATCATGGGCATTCATCTAAATATAAAATCACTATTTATAATTTTTCGTAGTTTAGGATTAGGTTAAGATTAGGTGATTCTCTAATAACAGTAAAATATAGTATTTATTTTAATGTTTAATTTAATTTATAATTCTAAATATCAACTTTAACTTATGGAGCAGAAAATGAAAATACAACTTAGAACACAAGTAATAATTTAACTTTTTATTTATCATATTTTACCCTACATACTATTTGAAAAATATTTTTGTTTCTACTATTATATTTTTCACATAATGTTTATCTTTTACAGTGATGATGAATCCTTAAAAGCCATCACTTTTTATGGACTAAATCATGGCGAAGAAAAAATTCTCGTCCCTTTTATCAGACAAAATGACGCATCGAAAAAGGCAGTTGCAAAGTGGCGATGGAATTTTTCAGACTGCTTGAATTTTGTGTCTCGAACACTTATTGATTTCATCGCATTTGGACGCTGCTTGCCGATCGAAGGGCTGCTTTTCTTCTGAGAATCAGGGCCGTTGTTTTGTCATTTCATCAACAGAATCACTGATTTTTGATTTGCGAAATGGGATTTAGAAACATTGTCAAGCAAATAGTCATAGGTTGTTGTAAGATCTCGAATCATTGAGAGTAATGTTATTACACGAAAATTAGGATTATACCATAGTGACAGTGTTCGTCATTCTACGTATTACTTTGTAAGTTAAGATATTAGCGTTCAAAAGGCTAATGAATTTGACTTTACCGTATCAAAAAATAGGACAAATATTTCGTATGGTTTGGCAAAATTATCTAGGAGGAATTTGGAAAGAAATTATTTTGTATTCTGTCATAAAAAAATGGTAAAACGAAAAATAACTTCTGGTTTTTCAATTTTTTACTCTTTTACATTTTATCAACATATATACTTGAAGGAATAATTAGAATTATTATTTACGGGTTTTATCGTCTGTTTTCTGCTATGAATGTATTATTCATACAGACACATGGAAAGGCTGCCAAACAGAATCGACTTGTTAGACCTGGCGTAATTGAATCTGATTTTGCAAGACTAAGCTCAATCCTTGGAAGCGAAAATTTTCACACTTAAGCAAAAAAATGTGAGTTTATTACAATACTCAACATATCCGTCCGGTGTTACCAATTCAAGAATTTCCACGAATATATTGATGAGTGCTCCGAAACTAAAAAATTTAAACAGAGTTTTAAGGAATGAATGTGTAGTTTCTGACATTATTTGGGTGAATTCGAGAATATTAATGACAAGGAGATGTCAAATTTTCCACTGTTAAAAATATACTCTATGCTGAACGGTTTTGATGTTACTGCATCATCATTAGGCCTGAATTGAGACCTGATGAATTTGACTTTACCGTATCAAAAAATAGGACAAATATTTCGTATTGTTGGGCAGAATAATCTAGGAAGAATTTGGAAAGAAATCATCGCAACCGGTCAAAATAAAGCATATTTTATCCGGTGGAAAATTCCGATGTCGTTGTCATTAGCGTGCTAAATGATCAATTAAGGCTTCCGGAATGCCATGACTAGTTGATGTAACGCTAAGGCAAAGAACGATTAGAAGAGCTTCCGACAACGAACGCAGTCGGAAGTTCTAATACTATTTACATTAGTTTATTAATTTAGAAAGTATGTATATAAAAAAGTAAGCAGTAAAATTGTAATTTAATTGATGCCGTGATAATTGTACAAGAACTTTTTGGAAGCAATATGTAGTTCGTAATGAATTACGTACTGATTATCATTTTTCTAACTAAAAAGAGTCATTTTATTATATAGATCTGATTTTATATATTACAATAATTCTATAGGTTATTGAAATATATTATAAGTACTACCGATATATATCCCCAAATTTCAATAATGTACAACATCTTCTTATCTTTTTTATGATTGTCATAATATTACTCTCTATAATACGGCCTTCACGTTCAAAACATGGTGTTGGAGATCAAGTAGACAAGTGGATCGGGTGACGAAGAATTATGAGAATGATTTGAAGATGAGAATTTATTATCGAATACGATAAAAAAAGGATCAGAATTGTGGGACACACTCGGAGGCATAATTAGTGTGCGGGAAATGGAGTGCAAGGGAATATATACGGGAACACAGCGCGACGAAAGCCGAGGGATAAATTGGAAGATGAAATAGGAATTCGGAAAGAATAACTAATAACACTTAAGAGAATTCGTATTGGATATGGAAAGTTGGAGTGGAGCAGCCAATCATCGACGGATCGACAGATTAACGACAAATAAATTCGCTCCTCAAATCCTTGAACTTCTTAGTATTCCTTCTCCGACATGCCTCTTTCTTTTTTGTTTTACATGAGGACTTCATCCACGACCTTACACTTCCGATTACAAATTCGTTTGAATCTACTTCCTTTAATTTATTTTTCTTATATTAATTATATTTTATTATTATTATTAATTATATATTTTTATAATATTTCTTATGTTATAGTCTTTCTGCACACCACCTAATATATATCTAATGTATATTTACTCACTTGACCTAATGATGCATATCATGCCACTCTCAAAATTATCAAATTTGCCACTGTTTCCTTAATTTACTTAACCTAAAATCTCATCATTTTCTACTACGATACGATTTCGTATAATTACTAATTCAAATATTGTAACTCTACATATTATATCATATCATATTTCTGAGAAAATAGTAAGCGAAATTATTAATCTTTACTGTTACGTTTTCCAGCTTATGATTTGCCAATTTCACTTTTTCCTCTCTTATTTTTAAGAAATATATCTAATTTATTTTAGCCTGATTTATCATCATAACAGAAGCCTACACTCCTATAAATACATAGAGTGGTTACTGTAAATCTTCACCTGGCTAATTCAGAAAACCGTAATCAACAGTTAATCCAACTACGTAAATCATTTAGCACCTTATTTTATTTCGATACATCACATCAGCAGTCCTCCACATACCTCCATTAACATTTGTTTTTGTGTACATAAATGGCAATAGTCCAAAGCTCTACTAATTACATGTAACTAGTCATCTGGCAGTTAAGTATAGCTGGGAAGCAGAAAGTAGATCTTATCGTTATTTAGATTCTTATGCTCGTCCTAAAATGTCCTTGAAATGAAACTATCCGTCAGAGGTAGCTAAGATATTATTATATTTTCACTCATTTTGTTCAATAATGATCATGGTGAAGCTTATGTTGCCAATCAGCCTACTACATAGAGGAGGAGAGAGATATAAGGATAGAGAGTTGAATAGGGACAGATAGTGGGATTGTAACAGAGAGAGACAGTTTTTTCCTTAACTATTATTATTGAGCTTAAGGTAAAAATGAAGGTTACTGAATATCATGATTTCATAATAAATCTTAACCACTATTTATAGTTCAGAATAAAATTATTGTTTAAGGTAATATGCTGAAACAACAAGGAATAAGAAACTTCAAAATAGTGCAATGATAAGGTCAATTTTTCTTATGATTTATTGATCGATATCGAATATATTTATATGTTAATAATATCAATATAAATATAGTAAAATAATAAATATAAAATTAATAATATTTAGAAAATTTATTGGTAGAATTGCGTTTATTTAAACCATAAGTAACATCAATCTGACAGATGTAATAATAATGGCAATCATGACTGAAATTATTAAACATCGAGAGAAAACTGGTATTTCCGACTGTAATATTATGAAAGTGAATTTTTATACATAATTACATCTTCAGATGAATTTCCATTCGCTATATTTTTATTGAAATGAGTTTTTATTACAGGATGCCAATGTTTCATCTAATATCACATAACACATGTCAATTTTTGGCTCATAAATCTTATCTCGAACTTACACGTCTTTGTGGTAGGATGTCTGCATTGAATGATTTAAAAAAAGATTTTATTTTGTGATGACGGAAATAAAATCACCGCTGAGTCATTATCGAAAGGGTCGCCGTTTTGCGGCAGTATTCCATCATTACCTTATCGAGGCGAGATATTTTGGCATTCACCACGCGATAGATCGAACAGATTCCAACGGGGAAGAGATATAGATCAAACATCGAATTGACTGGCCCGCAAAAATTGCTCCGACATATGGTAAAGCTGTGATCGGGAACCAAAATTATCCGTGATAAACAAAATGGGGAAAATATGTGATTAGTCAGGTAATTTATAAGGATTTCAGGGAAAAGATATGGTTGTCGAGGGAGAGATACGGCGAACGCGAAGGAGGGGGAATAGGACTTCTCCTCTCTCCCTCCGATTACCTGGCGTGGAAGGGAGCACGATTTTCTATGGCTCCGAGGGAAACTCGTCCAACTGAACTCTTTGCGAATAGCTATCTATGACCTCGTTCGCAGGAGAGAAGTTGAAGCGGGATTGGAGTACGACGGAAGCGAGAAGTGAGGATTTCAGGCAGAAGGAAAGGAAATGGTATAAGATGCTCGGGTTAGAGCGGAGAAAGAAGGCTCTCCCCATTAGGTTAAGTGGCATGGTGGAGTCCTCTTCATTGCTTTGGCGTCATGGGTACAAGGAAAAAATGACCCAAGCGTATCTCAGAATTTAATCCTCCTGCAACTAAATATCTGACTACCGAAGAGGAGTATGAAAGACGGAGAGAAAGGGAGTGAGATAGTTACTAATTAAAATTGCAAGGCATTTCTATCTATCAGGAAATAATACTATTTGCTCCAGGTACTTTTATATCGAGCAGGGTGGTAATACGTAATTTATACGACGCAGATAATGAGATGTTAATTATTGAATATCCATTGGCATTGTTTGGAATGGTAATATTAGGAGTAATCCATAAAAACAAATCAGATTATAAAAACTGGTGCATCGATGAGTGTAACTATAGTATAAACTACCACTTTTTTATATCATTTGGAAGCTAATATGATAAAATATTTATCATTTATAGTTACGTTATCAAAACCAAGGAATAAAGTTAGATTCTATTTATATTAATTATGAAATTTAAAATTTGACGTGACAAAATCTTGTTTAATTTTGCTTCTTTAAGATATCGGCAGTAATTATTCTCATTGGGTATCAAATATTTCCAATCTCATTTAGGTATTTATCTAATCGGTGACGATGGAATCTTCAGGCCAATGGTATTTCCAAAAATACATCTCGAAAAATAAAAATTCCTCATTTCTTTTCGCATAATCTTATATCGAGGGAAGAAAAATAAATTCATGCTAACCTTATTCGAATTAATGTTTCGTCCACCATACAAAGATTAAAAAGCCTATGT
This sequence comes from Rhinocypha anisoptera, assembly GCA_011762765.2. Taxonomy (NCBI): domain Eukaryota; kingdom Metazoa; phylum Arthropoda; class Insecta; order Odonata; family Chlorocyphidae; genus Rhinocypha; species Rhinocypha anisoptera. Next base: position 6,716 of record WURS02340254.1, read on the forward strand.
TAACTTAATTAATTCTTTTTTTCACAGTTATTTTTCCAAATAAATTCATTGAAAACTGGTTTGCATTGTGAGTTATGAGTCGCATGACAAAAAGGCGAGAAAAAACCACACCGAAGTACTTCACGTGAAATTCCTATTGCGTTCCAAAATTTGTAGAATTCCCTTGTAAGAAAGCCATTAGACTGAAAAATAGACGAATATAGGTGTTTAAAAATTTCAGTAAGGTAATTGGATAAAGAGTATATTCTTATAAATTAGGACCTATTTCTGATTCCATTATAGTATGCTTATTTATTGCCCAATATTCATAAGTGAACGGCTAGAATAACAAAAAGATTAGCCCAAAGGCATAAATTAAAATTATAATGTGATCAGATTACTCTATCAACAATTTTTTCCTCCGTCAATTTTGTTTTATTTTCCATAATTTTCGTGTTTGTACTATATTTGGTGAAATATAAGGTATAAAAATGTTGGAATGTCAAAGACCCTATTAAAGGATGCATTGTTAAAAAGCAGTGGGAGAAAAAAGATGGATATTAGCAGATACGCAGAGATCAAAACTGAAAATTGTTGATTTTAAACTAATTGGTAATAGTTTTTCAGAAATTATAAATTATGGTAAGCACGAGATAATTTTTAATACTTGTCCACTTTCAAGACCTAACCTTAGCTGTTAACAAAACTTATCAACGTTATGTAGGTTTCGTAGCTGTTCTTCGCTTTCCACTCTTCTCTAAACCTAGACTTTTATATTAATTATGTGTGTGTGCTGCATGCCGTAACTATCGTTTCTTGCTTTATATATATATATATTGTTGTGATTTTTAATTTTTTTTCGCACTTCACTGCACCTTCTATTTTAGTTCGGAGGGACCCTTGCTGTATAACTGGATGATTTCATATTTCCTTGCTTTCTCCCACACTTTTCTAGTTGTATCATTATATTTTATTCTATCAACCCATCTCACCTTTGACATACGTTCCAAGGGGCATATTTCAAAAGTTTCTATTTTTCCCTATCATCAGTTATTCTTTAATAGGAATCAATATATATATTAAATGAAAAAATAATGTTAGTCTGATAATAATTTATAAATGTATAACGATCTTAAATGTATATTTGAAATTATAGATCCTCGTAAAAATAAATTTTTTTCAAGCCAAATCATTGATATTTTACAATCAGGTTCTGTCACCAAACATTCAGTAAGAATTAAAATAATATTTTCTATATTTTTATTCATTGCTATATTACATGATAAATAAAAAATGTGACAAAATTAGTCTTTCATCAGTGGCATTCATGTTTACCTGGGAGGAGATCTCACTTTTATGATCTGTCTACAAGTCTTGATTCATTAACGTCCAGAACCACGAAGAGTTGGCTTGTCATTCGAGAGTGCGTCTGAACTGACAAATGCGCCTGAGGAAGTGGTGTGTTTTGGCATTGAGAGTGAGGTATTGCGTCACTATCCGGCCTCGTTCGGGAGCCAACATTACCAACTCTTTGTCTGCGTCTGCGTTCCTAGTGTGTGAATGGTGAGTTCGCGAATTTGTGTGTTCACCTTCCATTCCTATCCCGTCGCATTCCCTATGCCTCTCTACTCTCTTTCATCCAATCCCCTCTATTCCATCTCCCTGCACACAGTATGCCTCAAACACCCCTCTTTTCCCCCGCCACCAATTTTCTCTTCGGCCCCATTTTCCATCTCTCTCCTTTCAGACTGCGCCACATATCCTCTAACTTCCCCTTCTCTCCTCCGAATCCGCAACCCGACCGTAGTATCTCTCTCTCTCTCTCTCCCTCCTCCTAACTTTCTCTCTGTCTCTCTCTCTCGTGTTTCCACGCCACTTAATTCCGTCCTGAATGCCACTGGCTTGGGTTTTGGTCAAGGTGGGGACGAAATTGAATTGCCTGTTAGTGTAAGAGACAGGTACAGGAGCGTAGGGAAGGCAGAGACAAGATGGAGGATCTTAACCTGGGGATGAGGGTGGGAAGAGGGACATTACCTTGCTGAGGAGAATTAAATTCCCAATTAGGAGAAGGGGAAGTAGTCGGAGAAAGAGGGAGGATAACGGGTGGAAAGGATATAAATGCGCAATGGGATTGCCTTAGGTTCGGGATAAATCCTCCCCGATCTTAATTTGTGTTGAGTAATTTATTTGGGACAGCGTTTTGCATGTACTTTAGAGAAATTCATTGCGTCTAGAGGACTGAAGTGAGCTTTGCGTAAGAAATGTCACTGTGTTCTAGGATAGAATTTATAAAATGTGATGAAACCTATCAATTGTAATAGACAATTAAATTATTGAGATATTTTTCATGACACAACACCATATTTCATTCAATTATGATAATGGCAAAGTACAAATTTACGGTAGTATATTAGACAGGGTTTTTCTAATTTTTATGGATAAGGATCCTCATTTTATGAGAATTCGCACTCACAGTGACGTTTTCCTTTTAAGGCTCAATTGGTGATTTAAATGGATGCGCAATTTACAACGGATACCATGAGAATGCTATACAACCCAAGGCCATCTTTTAATGGCATTTAAAATTTCAACTAGGCAACCTTGATTTATCCCCAATTTAAATGGAAAATAAGTTGTCACCCCTTCGCCAGAAATTCATTGATTGCACTCTTGTCCAAATTCTCATTCCCTTGAAAGCATTAGTGCTCCTCTCGGGGGAATGTGGCTTTCGGCGATAGGCATTATGCCTCCCTGTGACGTAGATATCGGCCGTGTTCCCCTTCTACTCCTACCTCCCAAACATTCTGATCAAATCCCATTAGGAGGGAGAAAATTCTAAAAATATGCAACTCGTTCCATGCACAAGGAAAACACATGATTTGCGCACAGAGACATCCCATTATTCAAATACAAACGCACACGGTCTCGCAAATGCCCCCCCATTTCTTCGACTGAACGGGAGTTCCCAAAAGGCGATAGGGGTTACACTTTTTCATTTCTGCACTCACCGTATACCTTTTTCATCGATCGCAGTACAGTTTTTTTTTATTTTTTGGTGCCCTCTTGCACGTTCACTTTGAGCTGATCGCATCATAACTCTCTCTGTTTCTGTTTCTCTTTCACTCTATCTTTTATGCTCCCTGCCATTTTCGTCCACCCCGTAATTTCAAAGTGACACATTTGTACCTTTCACGAAATCATGCGGTGGCACATTTTTATCCGGATTTTCTTTCACCAGGTCCAACGCGAAAAATTGCAATGCGATATATCTTGAAATTTTCCCTCTACATCCTTTCCGCAAAATCCGTGGCTCCGACTCTTGCTTATTTCTATCCCCCTCACTTTCCAACCTAAAGCTCAATCCCTGCGTACTTTCATCCTTCTCTCTCTCTCTCTCTCCCTTGCCGTATCTCATCCAGTCAACTTTTGCTCTGTGCTTCTTTTCTGAGATCCATAAATGAGTTGATGCAGTACAGAAGGAAAGGGATTTTATTCTTGTTTTTTGAACAAAGGCCAAACCATCGAAGTACAGACTTATTTATAAAAGTGAAATCCTTCCTATGTTTTCGAACCAAATCAAATATATGTTGCACCACAGTTCCGTCAAGCAATTTACTATATTCTACTCTAGTACAATTAACGATACAATTATATATTATATTTTTTCCATAAAAAATCTGAGCTGATGGTAGTGGATCGTAAACTTTAATAAACTTATTTCTTTTTGATTAACTATTATCTAAATATATTTCTATATTACCACCTCTATTGTTTTCATCGAGGCAGTTAGTGGACCATTGCATTAAAATAAATAATAAGTATACAGCCGTTTGAAATTTACCGCCGAGCTTTCCGATAAACGTAAAAACCGAGGTCATCATTCAAACGGCGTCAACTTTCCCGGTAGACCCACTAGTAACCGCCAATTCTTGAGTATCTGCATTAATTTACTATCATAGGAGAGGTCACTTACATAATACAAGTGGAGTTGAATAAAATCTATTTCAAAAGGAAGTTTTACTTTAGTTACATTTCACAAATCAAAATATACTTTGCGAAAAGAATACCAGAACCCTAAACATTACTTATTTCATTATAAGGACAGAAACTGGTTATGTTTGTACTGTATTGCAACACCGTACACAAAATTATAGATGCTTAAAACAATAAAATAGAAATGCTACTGTATTACTGTTATTTCCAGATTTTTTCCACGACCCCAAAATGTTATATAACAATCATTTCCATTTTGGGACCCATTTCGTTGAGTCAACTGTAGTACGAAACTGCAACATAACCTTTCGCTCACTGCCCTCAGAACTCTTCGAGACCCAAAATATTGTCGGTGGCTCATATTTTGGAAAACCTGCTCCTAAGAAATGTAATAGTCAAGGGATGGTCAATAAATGTAATAGTCAAGACATGTTTTGAGTTTTATGACTATGATGGTTCGCATAATGACATCAAGTAGGAGGTTAAGTCGGAGGAATTATTTTCTAGCGGTCATTTTGGAAGGAAGACAAACAAAATCTGGTCTTACTGACATTGTATTCGTTTCCATTGCAAAATAAAAAATGTTATTAACCGAGATTAGTAAAAAAATTAAATTTTATACCACCGCACTACTCTAGATTAATGCACATAGTTCCATTTAAATGAATTGATTACATAATTTGCAAGTCAGTCGCCTGTCTCTCTCTTGTGTTTAATATTCGTTATCATAAATGTTTGTGCTTAACTTTGTTTTTCAACATATTTCTTCTTCTGCCAAATTGGCCCATAAAACTGTAAGTATCGGACGTTACAACTAGAGTGTTCTCTCCTTCCTGTATGCTGGATAGTGTTCACACCTTCCTTCCTGCATCCGGAGAAGCATTCTTTCCTTCCTCTAATATGGTTTCTAATACGACCCTCAAACCTACTTTTTTGCTGATTTTCAGTATATTTTTAAATTAGTTATTATTAGTGTTCAATTGTGCAATTTTTGACCCACTCTATATATCCTTATATTAAATAAGATTTATTCCAATTAATCTTATCCATATTCATTCATTTCTATGTAATGAGCTCTTCAAATGAGATTTTCATGATCAGGCAGTTTGGTATCCATAAAAATGTACAGTGTAATTTCAGTTATGCAGATATATCGTAATCGGAAAACTGTTTATGATACCATAAAGATCTATATACATTTATTAGACATCTTATAGACTTATTCCTTTTCACTTCATGTATTTGAGTCTTGACTTTTTCTCTACACATCTCTTCTTAGTTCTTTCTTCATTCTTCTTTCTACGGTTAATTTAAAATAAGTACCTTTAGTGGTAATCTAACTTTGTCCAATATAGTCAAAAGTTCCTTCCGATGAGTCATACTTCCTTTCTTCAATTCAGATTAAATACTTTAAGCCAGCTCTTATATGTATCCGTTTCTTGTATGTCTTATTTCTTTGCAGTTTTCACTTTTCCTTAAGAAAATAATTTCATACACTTGTATTATGCTATCTTCTTTCTTTGTTTTCTCTATATCGCTTTTCTTGTGACCAAAACAGAAGATCTCGTCTGATGTAATAATCACATATTTTTTTATTTTCATTCTGTAAACACTAAATAGTTAAAAAATGTATATATGATCAAAAGCTTCGTACCATTGGGAATCTCTCCTCGAAACGAAAGTCATTGAGTTACTTGTAAATCATATTAGCAGACAAATTACGGAAGTTGGAACAAAGCAGATAACTACGTTTTAGAATAAGGTAAGGTCCTCTTCAGCTCATGACTTTGAAATGTTAACAAACATTAACTGGTTTTTATTGTAAGAATTCCATATAATGAATATTGACATCTATTTCATAATCACCGTAATAATCTTAAACTTTGCTTCATATGTACTTAAATGAAATCAATATGCACATAATATTGTGAAGATAATGGATTAGGTCGCTCATTGCACTTATTCCACTCGTAGCCAGATCACTTATCATAAATCTTTTGACCGAGGAATATATTATGCAACTCTAATAAATAATTTGTAATGAAATTACACCAAAGGACAATGGAGTGGGAGAGGGAGTAGTTTATATGTGAGAAAGATAGGAAAAAAGTAGGAAGGGAATATGGAATACTATTTACTAGATGTTGTTATGTCTCACCATTTGGCAAACTTCCCAGACCGTTTAATAAGGATCAACCGCAGCCGACCTCCAGTCCACTATAGGCACCTCCGTGCTGCTTAGGGCCCACGGAAACCTCTGGAACATCCAAATCCTTATTCCTTTTGTAATTGTCGTTCTGCTCTTCTTAATCCCGGTGTTCCTCTCAGCTCTAAACCTCGTGCAGTATTCCATAAAAGGAAGGAAAAGGCGTCAAAATAAGTAGTAGTATTTTGGGTGGACAAACACACGCACAATTGCATGTGGTGACGTACACATGTTTGTCTGTAGCAGAGACTGACACGCTCATATGACGCGGGGAACGAACTGATTAACCTTCGGGCTGACATTACTGGAGGAAGAAAATCAGATTGAAAAAAATCGGAAAGGAGGTTCGGAGATTAAAAAGTAAGATGTGAAAGGAAAAAAAATCTCGAAGTCACCAAATGTAAACTTTGTTTGGATGAGCATAAATAAAACAACTGATTGGGAAAAAATAGAGATGAGGTAGAAGAATGGGATGGGTGTCGGAAATGGCTAGTTGCGAGGATGATGGTTGCTGGGGTGGAAAGGTGGGCGAGGTTTAGTAAATAGTGGATGAGTTCCCGGCAAGGAGTGGAGGACGTGGTTTTGAAATGGTTCAAGTCGCGGGCAGCAGGGAATATAACGATTAAAGGAAAGTACGTATCATTACGCAGGTTTGCTCTAGTCGGGAGTATTTCGTGGCGGGAAAAAATATAACAACATGAAATAAAGTGTTGGTGACAGGCACTCTTAAAGCGTACTTCGATGATTGAAGAGGGGAGGATGTTCCTAACAGGAGAAGGATCTGGAAGGAGCTAGCGAGTGGGAGCGAATATATGGTGGGTTACTTCGCGGTCTGAGGTAAAAAATAATAAAAAAGTGGTACGAGAGGAGTTTGAAAGTTCAGTGGTCCTATGGAAGAGGGAAGAGTTTTGGGAGGTTTTGGATTGGTCGGGGAGTGTGGAAGTGGTGGTTGTCTGGAGGAAGAGTAAAAGAGGAATTATGAGGTGTATTCTGCGTGGAGAGAAAGACTTAGTTATGAGGGAGGACGATGGAGGGTAAGAGAAAGCTCGGATGAGACTTGGGAGATTGAGGGAACAGGAATTCGCACTCCCAAAGGAGAGGGGATTTCCAGGGTGCGCCCGTGGTTTGGTAAAGGGGGATCTACGAAAGAAATTGAGGGTGAGGAACGATAGAAATGAAATGGGGATTTTTCCTTTGGCATGAAGAGGATTACGTTAAGTATAAGGTATTGAATTTGTTTTACACGTCTTTGTGAATGCAGTGTTGAATATTCTCACTTAATATTATTTCACTCAATGTATCAGGTTCTGAACAGTTTTGACGTCAGTTTTGGAATAAATTTTATCTCTCACTTGGGATTCCATTTCCGTTTCATCAGATGTTTCATTTCAAATGTTCACAATGAATTTATATTTAGCCATGTTTTTATCAACGCTCATTTTCTTGTAAAATATTTAATACACCGCAGTGAGATAAAAGTACGAAAAATAAAACTATAAAATTTCAATTACTTTTTCAATAAATAATTATAATTTCAATTCGCATGCTAATTTGATGAATCATTTACTTTCATCAGTTTATCGTAGAGTATTTTTCTAATTTCTCATTAAAAATATTTAAACAGTATTTAAATACATAATGATAAACTAAAAAAATAAATCATATGTGGAGTAATTTCAAAGCATGATTTTTGTGTTATAAATTAATTTAGATGCGTTTGTGCTTTTAAATCTTGTTATTTCAGTGTGTTTATATATTTTTGTTTACTATAGCTTAATTTCTCTTGCTTTTATTGTTTTTCTTGTGATGAATGACAGCCTACTATTCTTGCGTTTTTCCGTAACTTTTAAATGCACGCATATAAAATTTTGTAACATTCTTTCAACTTTATATTCTAAAATACTGTTATTATAATCTTCTCTGTAAATTAAGTAGTACCTTTGCGAAAACAAGTTGGGTGGAATGAAGTTTGATCCCAAGAGAAAAAAAGTCTAAATAGTACTTGAGTATCAACACAAATGATTGAAATAAATTAAAGAGGTTGATATCATTAATTTATATCCATTTAAAGTCTTAAAATATAAATGTAAGTATTAAGTTTTCTCCTTGGTCGAGGAAATTGTGTTTATTTCCGTCGCAGACTTCTTTTCAAACAATTTTCAACCAAGCCACCGCTCATCCACAGCAGTTTACTCCTCTGCTTACGGTGAGCGCTATGCTAACGAATCCACAGCAGTTCCTGAAATCCATTTCTTCTCCTCCCCCCCTCGAGATATCCTCCCTCAAGGGATCCTCCTCCTTCACCCCTTAGTTCCATTCCGCAAAACTCCGCGATATTTCCACAGCCTCTTCTCTCAACCCTTCAATATCTCTCTCTCAAAACCCATCTCTAAAGGCCGCCTTCCTTCAGACTCTCTCGCCAACCCAAGAGACCTCAACCCCAACTACTCGTCTCCCTCACTTTGTTCTCTCCTGCAAACATCAAACCACCCTTCGGGCGCCCAGTCTCTCCCACCACCGAACGTCTCCTTTATTTTTTTCAGGCAGAATACAGGCTCCCTGAATCCTGCTGCCGATCGCAGGCCCTTAGGTACCAATACTCATTTCCCTATCTCCTCTTTCCCATCTCATGCTCTCGACCTTTATACCATGTATTTCCGTCTTTCATTCTCAACCACTCTCATAAATTTTCCTCATCTTTCACTTGGCCTACTTTGTTTTTATTTGGGAATGAATTTAATATTTTTCGCTATCCCCGTTTGTTTAGTGTTCACACGTTAGACCCTTGTACTCTTTTCTTTGCTTTTACTGATCAAATTCCATAGCCGTTTTTTCTCCTGAGCTTGGAAATCCATATTTCCTCCGGTAAGGGTAAAGGTAATTACTAATGGTACTTTATTACAGTCAATTTACCTTTACGAAAACTACTTTCTTTGGTAAAGGGTTTGTAAGAAGATTTGGAGTGTTAACCTAAAGCCGACTCATTCTAATATGACGATAGTTAAGACACACAGCTATTTTAATTTGTATTGAAAATATGCATTAAATGTTGTCTAAAAATCTAATGGTACGTGTAATTGTATTTAAAGCATGTTTCAGGAGAATAACACAAAAAACAGTGAAGGGCAGCTCGATTAGTTCAGAACTACTATGACCAAACAGAATTGCAAAAACTACAGCATAAAGATTGCAATCACATAATGAGATCGCGTCTAAGTAAAACCGCGACAATAAGATAAAGGAACCAGATTAATGATCATCCCGAAGGAATTGTTTTTTCTCAAGGCACCATTAGAGATAATAATGGCAGAAATAAATATTTACCTGAGAAAAAAGAAAAAAATAGCACTCATTTGGTTGGTGTCCTTACACTCTTACCTAACGCCCTCGGGATGTGTTACAGAGTAGTATGAATATGTGGATGTGCATATAGGAAACTTTAAAGGTAATGGAATCCAATAGAAACAGACCATATTATTTTCATGCGAATCCAACATTATATTAATTTACAGAAAAAAAACGTTCTAGAAATAGAAAAGAAAACATTTCAAAATTCTCGTGTCGTATTAAATTATTACAATTTAAATGGTGTTTCTCGTTTATCAGTTATCTGTAATACATATATTTCGCCTCACGCTGCCTCTTCTTCCATTTTTTTGAGCATCTTCCATGCTTTTGAGCCGGGCGTTCTTACCACCGACTGTCAATCCGATTCCGTCGTCCGGCCTAACCACCACGTCTCTACTCCTACTAAGCAGCTAACTCCCCATCACTCCATCTCACCCATACTCTCAAAACCCGTTCCACACCCACACTCTCGACCCTATTCACTCCGACCTTTCTCACGATCGCTGTCTTATCCGCACAGATTTTGCCGGCCGCATCCTTCAATTCCCTGCCTTTCCCGTTCTTTACACCTACTTGTGCTCCTCCCCCCATTCTCCTGTCCAAATCCTACTTAAACTCCGACACCCATTTCCATTCCCTTTCCACCTCTCTTATTTTTTCCATTTCCTTCCCCATTTTGACGTCCCATCTCCAGAGATAAACTCAACCATCAGGGTCCATTTACTGTCCGGGAATAAGAGCATGGAAAGCTGAAGTCTAAATTTCTACCCCGCGATTTAAAGCATGTATTTTCATTCCTATGAAAGTATTCTTCATCTTTCACAAGTTCTTTTTTCGGAGTAAAGGTAGGAGTGAACATGTTTTTTTTCAGAGAATTTTTTTCCCCTGTAAAGTTGGATTACATATTTCTCACCCCATTTTGTGTTTTCCCTTTTGGGTGTCACAATACCTATTTTGCCATTTGGCGGTGATATCTGTATATAAAAAAATAGTAAATATATTAATTAGTTATGGAAAATAAAAGTGATAAAAGAACATTATATACATAATGTTTTTCTACTCGATATTTTTCTCCGATGCGTCGAAAAAATACCTTAAGTGAAGATTAGTCTGTATATCATTCAAATTCATGTGTATTTATTTAATTGAGAAGTTTATCAATTTCACCGTTGTTTTTCAGAGCGTGGTTTCATTGATTTAAGTAAAGTTTTAACGTACAGGTTTCCTCTGGTAAATCTATACCATATATGTATATCATCGCTAGTCTTAGTTGTGTCCCAGATCCATTTATTAACAAATGTCACCACCTGCATGTTATAATATATTATCACAAACAGATTTTCTGATGGAGAATTACTGTCATTTCTAATGTAGGAATTGGTTTTCGGCGTTAATTTGTGGAAATGCTTCATGACTCCAGAAAAACAAAGCACTATGTATTTCCATATAAAATGATTAGTAACGACGTATTGCTTGTTTTTACTACTGACGACGTATTGGTTATTTTTTGCTTGTATTTATAATGTAGTTCCATGTCTTGACCTTGTACTTTGTAAGGACAGTTTATAGTATTGAGTATGATTGTTGTGAGCAGTTCGACATTGTCCAGCATGTTTTGTATTTCTCGTATTAGTTTTTTGCAT
>WURS02340362.1:0-17882 GCA_011762765.2 Rhinocypha anisoptera
GTGATTTTCCCACTTTTATGGATCTCCTTCTAAAGACTGTACCCATTTTTATGAAGAACTCGGGAAATATAATTATTCGTGGTGACATTAATGTTGACCTTGGGTCATCTTCTAATCAGAAGAAACAACTGCTTGATTCTCTACTTACTTTTAATATAGCAGACGGACTCGGGCGTCCTCCTTCGAGGCGGCGTCTCGTATATCCCGGCTGTGAAGGTGTTTGGAAGAGGGACGGATGGACGGACGGAGGGAAAGGGAAGGGAGGAGGGCGAGAGTGGGGTTTGAGTGAGGAGGGTCCCAGAATGATGGAAGGATGGTGAGGCGCACGGAAGAGAGAGAGGGGGGCACTTGGGGCCGAGTGTACGTCCGAAAGCAAAAACCAAAAAAAAAACACTGTCTGATCAGTGAGTCTTTCTTCAGAGATTATTTCCCATCGAAAATAGTATTAGCAGCAGAATTAGGTTGAGGAGAATGTAACGTTGCAGTTCATTCACTGATATCTGTTTTAGTGATTTTATTTAATTACAAGTTTATATGCCTACGAAGTCTAAGTAAGATCCCTAATATTACTGCGTCATTTTAAATACATTATTAATATATTCGATTGAAGAGACCTTGACTTTGCGGAACTGTTTCATGTTACAAGGATTGAACACTTTGCTTTCAACTGGAATATTTACTGGCGGAAGTATTTTCGCTACACCCGAAGCATTATCATGTACAACAGTTTTTTTTGTTTTGTCGAACAAATTGTGCACATGAACTTGATAAGGTAACGAAACTAGTTGTGTCCTTAAATATTTTAGTGGAAAGCGAAGTGTTTAATCCTTGTAAATTATTATTGACCCACTAACCAGCATGAAGTGATATTACTGATTTCAAAGAAGAAATATTACAACTTTGTAAGTCCACAAATTTTTATTGATACACCGGTTTCGTCGAGTAGTCGTCATTATCACCAGGCCTGATGATGTTGACTGCTCGACTGCGCCGGTCGTTTAAATAAAAATTTGTGGACTTACAAAGTTGTTATATTTCTTCATCTTGGAGTTCCATGATGTCGAGCCTTATGTCACTGAATTCTCTACTGAATTTCATACCAATCTTCCCTATACCAGGCATGGTGGTTATGATCTGCCATGACAATATATATAAAAATTCTGAATCCAAGTGTTTCAGGCTCCAGATAGGTACCAGCAGATGAAGATAAATTTTGAAACTGTTTGTTCCGATAAAATTTTTTAGTGGAAATACAGTGTTTGTCGGTCATTTTTTTGGATCAAAACTTATACCCTTTCAGTTTGTGAAGTAGGTGACGTAACTGGCAACAAACATTTCCGTAAAATAAGTTTTTAATCCTGCGCAAAAACCATATATATTTCTAGAATGAATGAGTGATTGGATCTTCTAGAAATGTAATTCCAAAAGTAGTATTGCAAGCAAGCATATTTAACATTTTTAATTGGTTATAGACGTTTACATTTTTAATTTATAATACACATGTGATATAAGCTTTCAAGATTCACAATAGTATTTACAAAGGAATGGACGCAAAGACATTATTCCTTTATAATTAAATGCAGGCCGAGGAGATTATGAAGGAGAAAACTTCAAAGGAAAGGCATACACATATATCCGAGATTGTCACAGTAACCAAAACGGCACGAGAGAATCTTAAAGTGATGAAATCCATCTCGCGAGCGACCTACTCAGTATTCATCACCTGAAGAAATGGACATATCAAAGAGATTAATTTACCTAAAGGGGAGCACTTAAGTTCCAAAAGAAAGTCATAGGAAAGAAAGCCATAAGGAATTCTACGAACTTCGAACTTCAAAAAATCGAATAAGGCGAATGAGTCCTCTATATTTTCAACATCATTGAGTAATCAAGAAAATTCAGCAATCTGGCCTAAGGTGGGCTTAGTCTGTCATCATTTTTCAGTAATTTTACAATATTGAATTGAATTTAAAAATGTTACAAAGCAAAAAAAATTATGTAGTATGGTAGATTTTTCACATCGGATCTCAATTTCTACACCTTTTTTAAAACAGAATATGAACATAGATAAGTATAGGCAGATGAAATACAATCCAGATCAACGTGTTTCACAAGGAGAGATTTCTAAATCACAAATTAATACTTCCAAATCATTATAATAAAAGTGAAAACGTACAACTCTTACGTCCTCATTAAGTTCCTGCTGATATGCTAAACGGTTTTAAAGAGGAGTTTAAGGATAAATAAGTAGTTTCTGATGGTAATTACGAATTGGGATATAACACGTAAATGCAAATATAACGTAAAAGAGATATAACTCGTAAATGTAACGTAAATGAGATATAACACGTAAATCTTTACTTAACGTGTGAAACTGGCGTAATAATCTCACTGAAGAAGATGATGTTTCAACAACCTGCGACCTGGATAACTACTCGTAGTTTTTTTTTATAAGAATATGCATATTTTTTTGAGAAATATAATTGTACTAAAAGTTATTGTAGCATATTAAAACAAAGTTTTAAGTGTTATGAAACTCACATTGATGCTTCATCAGTCATTTAACAAAAGCTTTCATTTGATATAAAAGTCGGCAAAATTACCTTTTCTCCCCTCTGGTAATCGAGCTTTGACTGTTTGACTTTAGACTTTTTTTTGTTGCTCACTGAAGGGCCGCAAAGTAAGGGTTGTGTGAGTCGGACGACTCACACAAATCGCATTTATGAATTTCTTAAAACTGAATAAAAATACAGTAAATGTAATATACTTGTGAAAAAGAAGTTTGACAAAATCACCTTCATTCCGTCTAAAGTCGGAACTGGGGGTGTGAAGCCGAACATCGAGCAAGGACTTAAAAAAACAATGTGCTGGAATCAAAGCCGTTCTCGTAATATCAACTCAAGATTCATGATCGCATAGAATAAAATGTATTATTTTTTTCAACAGTTATAATTCTTTCAACTTCCACTTAATTGTGCTTAAAGCTGCTACAGATTTTTCTGAGGAATTTTTGAGAAAATTTTTCATTTTTCAAAAAAACTTGAGTGTCCAACTTTCACGTGATACTACCGTACATTGACTGATACGCGAAACTCTTCAAACATTAGTCTTGATGAGGTGTATGGTCATTAAAATGTATACGAATCTATATTGTGAATATAATGTAAGTTTTTCATCACTCCGTCTTGAGTCGGACAGTGTATCCTCGTCTGAAGTCGGAATGTGTGGTGCCGCCCGGTGTACCTACACCTACCTAGTTACCCTAATTACTCTCGCATTCGTAGTAAATGCGGTCACGTACGGAAGAGAAATTGATGTGTGGTGACAATGGTCCTTTATCCTAAAATCAATTAAGCAGTGGAATGCGCTTCAAAGAAATACCTTTTCCCGAAATCAACTCTCTCGGCTCGTTTTAGAGGAAAACGTCCAGGAAAGCATGGTACTCAGCCAGTGTTTAATGAAGAGGAGGAAGCAACAACAATCAGCGAAAATCTTGTTAAAGTGACAGAATGGAATTTTTCATTTACGAAGTTTGAACTAAGTATATTGGCAAAACAATTTTTGGAATATATGTGGACGTACAAATTCACGTTTTGAGAACAATTCACCTATAGAAGAATGGGTGGAAGGATTTCTATCCAAGAATGCTGAACTTTCTTTGCGCGTGTGCCGAAATATACCTGTAAGAAAGTCTAAGGTGAGTCACTGTCTGATAGGTACTGGTGGCTGTGCATATTATGAAGGAAAAAAATACGCGACTCAGCAGAAGAGTATTTCCTCCGGGTCAAACCATAATTTAGTCGCAATTGACATCACATTAAAAACTACGTGCCTTGTGATTCTAGAACAGGCACAAACGTCCTGGGACACTCTTCCCTCTCGGGCGTCTAATCATTTCTTAAATCAAATTCCAATCCGGGAGTGTGTGTGTGAAGGAGGCACAAGTCCAATGGGAATGTGAAAATTGTGATGAAAACTGGACTAGCAACTAACCGACCATATGGGAAGGTAGAAGGGCAGGGCGAAGAGGCGAATAAGGAATAAAACCGTTGACCTGACCTAGGTGGAACGCTTATGGTGACGTCGGAGCACCAGGGACTCATTTTTGAGCATTCATGCCGGGTTTGGCATTCACGGCCAAGGAGTTTTTCCGGAGCATTTGGCCGTGATTATTACAAGTTTTACTGTCGTAAAGGGCTCGACCTGCCCCTCCCCCCCTTTGGGGAAATATAGGGGTGGGGAGGAATGAGATGGAGAGTGAAGTGCAGTGTTCGTCGTTAAGCTTAAAGTTTTGTGGTTTATGACGCGGTTCTGCGCGTACTAGAGCGTACGTTCAAGAGTATTTTCCGGGTTAGGAATTTCGCCACGACACGCCCCGAAGGAGAGGCCATTGATGTGGGGAAAGATGGGTTATTTAAACGCGAAAACTTCATGAAATGAGTTCCTTTTTATCAGACGATTTGCCTCCCTTGATTTTTGTGAACAAGTCAAGGCTTTTCTGGAAGGAAGGGTAGTCTGCCTGGAAGTTCCAGAGAAAAATCGCAGAAAGAATACGGAACCGCCCTCGAATGCTCACTAGACATACAGAAAAAACTAAAAAAAATATCGTCACTCTTTAATGAAATTCATGGGAATACGTGATTGGCTTCAAAAAGATTATTTTCACATTTCGCATATTTGTTCATTCCACTGTGAAATACCGCCATATATTATCGATGACAACCCAATGAGATTAGGAAAGATTTTATTTATAAATAGGTTGAACCGGGGTCGGTTGAGTAAAAATCGATTACTTCCTCTATAGAGTAGGAATTTAGATTTACACATACGAGTGGAGCTGAAGTCTTATACTCTTATAAAAGACAACTGTTCCGTATAAACACAGTATTGATAAAAGAATAATGAAATACGGTTATTAAATCAACAAATATTCCTCGATGTAAATGCATAAAAAGAAATTAAGTAATTTACATATTTTAAAAAAACCGTTAATGCAGTTTGCTTATATATCAGTTATGTACATGGTTAGGAAAGGCGCAGTTAACCAAAAATAAGTATTTAGTATCTAAAATAAGAAGCGGAATACCAAGAACACAAAGATAGGCTTTCGGACGATCATGATCTTTGGACGGACCAAATACTAGTCCAAATCC
The DNA here is from genome assembly GCA_011762765.2 of Rhinocypha anisoptera. NCBI lineage: Eukaryota > Metazoa > Arthropoda > Insecta > Odonata > Chlorocyphidae > Rhinocypha > Rhinocypha anisoptera. The sequence goes on from WURS02340362.1 coordinate 5,154, forward strand.
ATTCTAAAAAAATGTCAGGGCAGAATTATAAATGTAGATGAAACTTAGTACCATCTTAGGTGGCTCATTGTAAAGCAACGTAACTAAGAGGCTAATGAGATTACTTTTGGACGATAACCAATTCAGATATAATAAATAGATCCTTATTTTGACTCCTGATTGAAGTAAGGTGAAGAAACTGAACCTGCTACTTCAACGCAAGCGTACGCCAAGAAATTAAATCTAAACTTATACGGGTAAAAGAAATATAGTTAACCATACGCTCAGAGCAACATACACCCTAGATAACGGATTCAGAATATATGTTCCCAGCATGAACTTTAATAAAAAGTATTACTGATTATATGAAAAGTATATAAGAGAACAAAAAACATATACTTATATGGCCGTGGAATTATATATTGATAAGAGCTATTGATATTTCAATATGACTCCGGGATTAAAAACAAATAATTCTCTTCGATTATAACAGGTAGCATTTGTTTTGATTATTTTGTTATTATTTAGTATACATACCTAAATTCTTTTTATTAATGCAGTAACTTTCGTTAGATAAAGCGGAGAAATTTTTTATGCATGAAATGCGAATCCTCCTCGTGGCACAATGAAATTTAATGGGAACGCAAAAAACTGATATAATTCGCAATATGATGTACCATTTAATGAGTCAGACGTTTAAGATGTTGGAATTTGACGTCTCCAACTGTCAACCTTCCAAACTATTTCAATTGGAGCTCCTTTGGAGAAAATAACGCAGTAGAACTAACCAAGTTGGTCACAAAACGAGCCGATTAACAGTATAAATCACTTCAACCATAACGGAAAACAATCCCCATCCAACAATCTACAGTTATTTTTTTACTGAGAACGATCTGGAATGCTTAAAGATCTTTATCACTAACATCAGCAAGGAATTTGTTGAAACGATTGACTTCACAGGACTGACGAAGGAACAACTGGTAGTAAAACATGAATGACAAGGTTTGCAATAGTTTTTCCAGCATGAATTTATCAAGTGAACATATCAGATCTAATATTCAAACCAAATCACTGCTGAAGCGATTGAGCACGAGAAGGGAAAGGAGCAGTTATTTGGTGGAATTGAGAAATTTGATACATCAACGCTGAAGCACACCGAGACCCAAGAAAAGAATCTTATCCCCACTAAAAAAGACATTAAACAGGATAAGACAGCATAATTTTCCATTGAAGCATCCCTAAAGCATTCCTAGTGGGGGGGTAGAAGCAGATGTGATACAGGAAAAGAGTTTAACCATGGTCATAGGGAGGTACTTGGATTAGTTTTCTTCTGGAAAAAAACAACAGTCTGTTGAAGTCTTTTTTTCTCGCTTACGGGAGTATTTGGAATTGGTCTTTCCCTTGCTCTTCAAGATCCAGGTCTACAGTGCCTTGATTTAAGAACTCATGTCCTCAACGGTCATTTTAACATAGATGTGTGCTTCAAAGCATCCCCTCCCCTCGACCAAAGACATAATTTGAAGTGAATTAGTCCAAGAAAAAATCCTCACTTTCAACGTTAATTTGGTGTAAATATCAAAGAAACTAAAAGAATTATAGTTAGTAACCCCCGTTTATTTTTCGTTGTTGAATGATCTTTTGTTAATCTAGAATATCAGGGGCTTGCCAAAATTCTTCATTCTATTACAGAATTCTAATAATCAATATAGAGGAAATCCCCATCCCTTCATTCTTATCTTCTAAATATATCCGCTGAAATCAACCTCAATTGTGTAACACAAAATCCTAAATTATGATTTTGTCTTAGGTTTATTATCAATGTCACTCCGGTATCAGTGTCACAACTATTTCTTGCCTTAGGTAGAATGGAAAAGCCTCACTTTCAAACCAAAACGGCAAACCCATTGTAAGCCATCGATCTCTTCAATTTTCTTTGGCGATGGCTGATAAGATATTTGGGATTAAATAATATTTGTGTTATAAGTAAGATTTGGGCTTAATACGTCACGTTCAAAGACAGTTATTGTTAACATTCTAAAGAAAGAACATCATTTCATTACCCACGCACATCTCACATCCTTAAAATTACTAGCCGGAAAGAGGACATTTTATCCGAAAGTATGATGTTCCGATTTTTTCCATTAATTAGAGTTTCTCTGACACCCTGAGAATCAAAAACCTTCAATTCCTGTGCATCCAGGAAAACCGAAGAAGAATTTCAGAAATAATACTTTGCTATCGGTTCCGGGAAACAAAAAATAATAATAATTTGTTGTCGTTTCCAACAAGAAAGCTTAATAAACTAAGCTTATATGTGAACATATCAACCGGCGAACTCTCCCCAAATTGCATAGTCAACGAGTAGCGCTGAAACTCTCATCGCACTCATGGGCGCGGGCACCGGAGCGAGGCTCTCGGCGGGCACCGGCGACGAGGGAAGCTGGGGGGGGACATGCCGCTCGGCGGGGGGGAAGGAGAGAGAGAGAAGGCATCCATCAAGTAGGGAGAACCTAGAAACCTGGCTTCTTCCTCCAGCTAGGCAAAGGGGAGCGAGTGAGTAGAAAATGGAGGGCGTATGAAGAGGCAATATGGGCGAAAGCGGCACGTGGATGGCAGTTGGAGATTCTCGTTCTTCTGTCACAATATTGGACGATTCTGGGAAGTAGAAAGGGACGGGCGATGCCGTTGAGGGTTGTATGAGAGATGAGCTTAGGGCCTCCTCTCGCTGACCGAAGGGATTTCAAATGATATACGCTCTCCTTTTCTTCAACTACTCGTCCTCGTGAATGCCAGCTTGGTTTCTTTATTCGGGGGTTTACGATAACCCACGTGATGAATCCTTAATAACACGGGAAGAAAAAACATTACAGTAGTGCACATTTCGAAGTTACATTTTTTCCTCCAGGATACGATGAAAGTCCATAATCATTTTTCATCAATGAGTGAATTTTTAAAAAAAGACATGATTTCGAAAAGGATTTTTTTATTTTAAAAATTAAATGGCGGAAACCGTATTAAGTTCGATTGAGAAATAAAAAAACGATGAAAACCCTCATAAAAGGTGATTTATGAAAAATGATTCACAAAAACGTAAGACGACTAAGAAAATATAAAATAATGGACCGGAATAAAAAATAAAATAAAGCCAAGCTATTTTTCCAAATTTTATAATATAAAGGAAATCCTCTCTTTTTATTACAGGAAATTTTCTTGTCGATAAAAGTAAGATAAGCACATTTAAAACCTTTTTTATTCTAGACATGTTTGATTATACTCAAACTTGGATCAACACCAAGTAACGTTTCAGTATAGGACTAAGAGTAAGAAGTAATAATATTCCTTGATCACTGACAAAAAATGTAGTTTAGAAAAGAAGTTTATAAAAACTGTAGGCAACACTTGCTAAGGGGATTACTTAAGCTTTCCACTGTACCCTTAGGAAGGAAATGAATGATTGTAAAGAGGGTGGAAAGGAGATTGAGCACTATACATTTTCAGTTGAATTACACCTTTTTTATCAGAACCACTTTTCGGCTGACCAACGTGTAGTTTATTCTCAATGATAAATGAGAATATATGATGTACACGACTTGTGCATCCAATCTTGTAAAGACTCTAATAACTACCAAAAAAAATGTCTCAATTCCGTTTGTTACTGCAAGTCGATATTATGTCTGCGAATGATATGCAGCTTAAAATATCATTATAGAGAGTTAAAGTTATGGCCAAAGTGCTGATTGCTATGAAATTATTTTTTATATTTCTGGTACATAAAAGTTACTCTGGAAGAGGATGAATTAATGATGTAAAATAAAAATAATTCCTACATATATATATTTTGCCTTAATTTACAATTTTCAGCTAAAGTTTCAATATCCTAATAACAAAAACCAGTTATTTTCTGGCCAGCGTGGATTACAATTTAAATTTTATATCCTATTTATTTGAATGTCAATTTGCGAGAGATGGTCATTAAAGAGTGATGATAACATTTTATTCGCATAACTTATCGTGGAAAACATTAGTTTCACGTAATCGGTACCCTAATTTTTAACGTACATGTGGTACAACTTTACTCCAGTATTGTGTGGGCAACATCCGATGCAAAGTGAAACAAAAGTCAGTTCGCCTAAGGCAAAGATTTAGGCAACACACCAACATGACACAACAAAATATTTGCATAAAGTCGACCACAGAATCCGATATACTGCTAAAGGAGACTTATTGAAAGTAATTTATTTCATAAAATACAGATAGAAAACGGATAAAAATGTTTGTAGATGCGACGAACTTTCTAAGAAGGAGGAATCCAAAGTTCCAGCCACTGCACTTACGGAATCGGGAGATTACCCTAAGCTGCCACAGCGAAAGGGGATCTTTAAATAACTTTGAAACCACAATCAGGAATGATGACAATTTAATCTGGTGCCACCTACACCTTTGTAATAGAAAAATTGCAAGTAAACACGTATTTGCACGCAGTAGATTCAGAGACTGCTCGTCTTAAAAATGGGGAGTTCGAATACAGGTTTGTTCCCCCCCCCCCAATGTGAAGTGTATGTATTCCTCAGCCTCCCTATACTCCTTATAATCCCCCACACCACAGCTCAATGTGAATTTTTAACGAATTCTACAATGTGAAAGACATCTTTTTGGGAAGCTTTTTTCATCTGGAGCAGTGGGATACCAAGTGATGATCATGTTTCGGCTCGCGATAGCAGCTGCTGAAGCGGTAGTGGAGTCAAATTTATAAAAATTGTACCTAATAAAGCCATTACACAAAAAGCTATCAATAAAAAAAATAATTTTAGCTGAAAAAAAAATTGCCGAATGCAAAAAAAAAATGAATCACCACACCTCACTGAATAATTACAAATACCATTTTTAATGTGTATTCATATTATTCAGGTTCCCACACACAGCACTAGGCGAATTACGGTGGAACACAAGGCCAGCACAAATAGTGTTACGGTGGAACAGTATAATAGTTATTAAAAAGGACGAAACACATACATCTCCATGCCCTAGGAGAGGAGAATGAAAAATCCACCTAGCCGGAATTCGATCCCGCGACCTACGGGTTGGCAGACGAGGGCGTCGTCACCCCGCCATTGAAGCCGGAAACGGAGCATTGTAAAAATATACTATTATTTGAAATACGCAAAAATTAAGTCTTCTGCATTCTTCAGTTGAGGAAAGCCAAATATTTTCAAAGGCGAAATACATTCAATCCCATGCAATATTGCTAGGTATGCCATTAATAGGTATCACACAACTTCCTGCAAGATTTTTGTGCCAAAGAGGTGCAGGAATTTAAAATGTTAGGGTTGAGTATTTCTTTCACCAAGGGACGGAATGGATCTCACACATCCTTTCATTTAATTTAAGTAAAACCATTGCATTAACCATTGCCAATTTAAGTAAGCCATTGCAACAGAGGAGAGAGACAGAGGAAGTGTTCTAGCCTGCAAACATTTACCGTTAGCCACAGGGCATTAGACATCCATTGTTCCGTCGGAAGCCGTTGAACTCAGAAAATTGAAGCGAGGGTTCCGGCCCCATCACAGCATGTTTATACAGCCGGATGGCTTCCCTGTGTATCAAGAGAAGCCAAACTCCACAATGCTCTTGAGTCTGATTACTACATTCTCGACCGAAGGAATGTGAAAGCATTAACTGAAAAGCTGAAGAGTAACCAGAAGCTCTTTGGACCTTGAAAATCATAATAATCATTGGTAGAGCAACACAAAATTGGTGTATCCAATACTCGGTTTTTATCCTTACAATATATACAACGATAATATTGTTCTTAGAACGGTTACAGTAACTGTTATGAAGCATGCGCATGATCAGAAATTCCAAGGATTTTTATTTTCTCTCATTGAATAAAAAAACAACGCTTAAAAATAGCTATCCATCGACTGCAAGCTGGTTTAATAAATAGTATTCTGAGTGTTTCATATTTTACCTAAACAAATGAGTATATTTAATATTGGTATCAAAATAAAAAAATAAATAAGTAATAAATTGAACTTTGAAAATTGAAGTGAAATGCAATATGTATATGTAGCAGATCCAAGTGTAGTGGTGTTCCGTTTTTGCGTGTATAGGTTGGCCAATAAACTGTTTGCTTTAAGTATCATCTTTCCACAAAAAGAACTACAATAATCTTTATCACTACATTTACGAGTGTAACAAAGTATTATAAATATTAAACTAATGATTATACTTAGAAATAAAAACTTAGCAATTTCACATAAACAAAACACACTTGCACAATGCACGACCGGTTTCATTAAAATAGTTACATCATCATCACCTGATGATGTTACCATGTAATGAAACCGGTCATGCAGTAAAGTGTGTTTTGTTTATGTGAAATTGCAAAGTTTCTATTTCTAAGTGTAATCATGAAGGAGTTTCACATTTTTGAGCTAGGAAGAGCATCATATTAAAATAAAGGGTCAGTTTTATAATGTCCTTCCTAACAAAATTTCCATTTCCTTAGTTTAGGGAGCTATGGCCTTTTTAAATTAGTGTTTGATGAATAAATAATGGCGATAAAGAGCATCGATGACTATAATTTGAGCTTAGTTCTTGCCATTATAGTACAGGCACTACCTTACAAGATTAGTTGAATCCGCCAAATATAATGAGTGACATAAATTCTTGAGTTTAGTGCATCAACAAATAGTTCTACCAACATACTTACAGCCGTTCTCGTTTTTCCTCTTGTAACTAGTTTTCGACACTTGGATTTAGGTTTTCAATGACCTTACTAATTTGTTCACTCCAGGAATAAGAAAAATATTTTCGAAATGCATATGCAGATGACATAAAAATGAAGACAATCATCATACTAGTCTCGAAGAAGAGGGGGAATTATCTACTAAAAGCAATCTTTAAAAGTAATACACTAAGTAGGAAAAAAGTGACCTAAATCAGATAATATTTTATTCTAATACACGTTGAATATATGACAATCGTTTACGAATTGTGTACGATAATTCTTTGGTAAACCCTTATATTCCTAAAATTGAAAAAAAGAGCAGTTAGGAAGTTGTGTTGTTTTTCTGTGGATTCACACCCCTTTATTGAGGGAAATAAGAGTAGACTCTTTTGGTCCAATATATTCGTAAGGAACTCAACACAGCTCACTGTATATCGCTGGTCAATAATTTACCACAAATAGAAGAGAGGAATGATTGATGGGCACCGGTTAAAATTATTTTTGGATTAATATTAACATATATATAGCCGAAAACACCGTTGTAACGAGAGATTCTTGTCGGTTTCTACCATTTTGCTCCAAACCCGGTTTTCTAAATATAAGTAATCCCCAGTCATAAAAACACCTGCCTATTAACTTAAAAAAAACTATTATCGACCACCATCGCCTGACATACAATTCGATTTAGGCATGCGTTTCTCTGAATGCGCAACTGAAGACATTTTAACCCTAGTCCGGTTAGGGCGAGCCTTTGAGGCAAATCACTATACATTTTTGACAAGTTCTTCGTACTCGTTACTGTTCAATCGCTCAAATTTTATGACTTCTTCTACAATGTAATTATACATATCGACGTGGAAATATTGTTCTCGTTGCTTGTGTTACTTTGACAAAAGAAATATTATCTTTCGTCACACAACCGGGTAAGGTTAGCTTGGAAGGCTCAATGAAACCTTTTTATTAACCTTGTGGATAACACGTATTTTATGATTCCAATGACCTTTCGAACAGAATGCGAGGTGCATTCAAGTTACAAGACCTCCGATTTTTTTCTAACTAATTATTCACCGTAAAAACAATGAAACTTATGCTACTTCTCGACGTAATCTCCTTGCAGCCGTACACATTTTTCGTAACGTCGACGCCATGATTCTATGACCGCGGTGAAGGCTTCTTTAGAAGTCTCTTTTGACCACTGTAAAATCGCTGTGACGCTATCAGTGTGCGAGGCCGAGATTGATTCGGTTCGTTGTCAAATGATGTTCTGCCTTATTTAAACTGTCGGACCCATGAATATACTTTCGACACATCCATGACTCCATCACCACATGTCGCCTTCAACTGGCGATGAATTTCCATCGGTGTCACATCACGAATGATTACACCCAGGTCATGTATCGAAAACGTCGCCATCTTAAATATCGTAAACAGTTCTCATTGTTGCGGCTGTCGCTAGAGGTTCTGTCTGCCGTACAGTGCTGCCGTCTCTGGCACGCATTGACAAAGAGTGCCCGCTCATTTTAAAACAAACCGCATGTTTCCATCTGTTTCTAGTCTGGAGAAAAAAAATTGAGTCTTTACAACTTTAATGCGCCTAGTATTTATATTTTAATTGTGACAATTTTCTCAAAAGTTTCAGGCATCACTCTGTGGAATTTATTCATTACAAAATGAGAGAAATTAAACGTTATATTCCACAGGATAGATTCCACTACACATTCCACACGCACACACATTGTATGTGGGATGTTTATTTTGAACAAAATTTATTCGTTTCGTTTCGGTGAAAATTTTGGTCTCTGATGTTTCCAAGTGATTTCTTCGGATGAGAGCGCCTTTGTGTATATTTTTGTGAATATTGCTATTTTTTTAAAAGGATCGCCCATCACATTTGTATTCAAGATTTATGTGAAATGAAGGACCCGTTAGTTTTCAATCCTCTTTCCCCTCCGTTACCCATGTATTTCCCAAAAACTTTACTACGCATATCTATCACACAAGCGACTGACTCCGCCAGAGCAAGACGGCGTCACTCGCAATTGTGAATCGTAGAGCAGCCAGAGCTTAAATCGACCCGTCCAGCTAAGATGTCCAAATATTCCTAATATGAACTCCTGCATGGATAATTAACTTTACGTTTCAATTTTTTTTATTTATGACTTTGAATAATTATATTTTTTCCTCCAGAACCTCTTACAATGTTACGGGAATGAGTTTGTAATGACTGTCATAATTTTTCCGCCCGAATAAATAGAGCAGGATTATCCTAGAATCTAATTTATTTCCCTCCCCGCACAAGGTAATTAACAATTCAAGACTTTTCAAAAACGTCTTTTTATATAATTTACATTAAATATAGCTTAAAATGAACGAGGGACCTTGAAAAAAACCATTTTCTCATTCTCTATTTCCCTCCAACCTATACACCCGGTGTACGGACCTCTAATGAGGCGCTAATTCCGCTACTAGTTTACTTCTAGCTCCTATAAACATTCCAATAATTTTTTACAAACATTTCATCCGATTATTATAAAAAAACACCGCTGCTACGCTTTCCTGGTTCTGGTTCATTTCTCTACGCTATACTTCTTCATTGACAGTATTGTCTCTCATTCCATTTTTTTTCCATCCCATCAAATTCATTTTCTCTCTTCCTCAATCTTTTAATTAGGTGTCTCTGTGCTATCTTAGACGCTTATGAGATCAAATTATTGTCCTATTGACTTCACTTACCGCAGGTATTTTTTTATCGGAATAGGGATAGATACTGTGCGAATGGTTTATACTTGGCTAAGTAGAGAAACCATTAATTATTTCAAGGTGGCCACCGTGTCAGCTTTGTATTTTTAAGTGGAAAGTGGCATCCGATATCATTGAATATTTCTGCATTAACCATAAAAATATAGTGTGACGACAATTATTAATCTTATTGAAAATTTTCGCCATAGATTTCGTACGCATCAAATACCACCATTTTATAATTCAAGGATATAATCCAAATGTTACCCCTATGACAGTTGCAGGAGATGTAATTATTCATTCTATTAAAAAGAATCTTATCCATTCAAGAAAAATGTGAGGTTGGCTAAAAACCTGTATTTTCCTAGACTTCTGAATATTTTTCAAATTTACCCAACAACCGAACAAAAGGAAGATGTTCCTTGACGACGTCCTACACTAATATTTGACACAGACGTACCTAAAAAATAACTGGAGAGAAAAAAGATAAATTTTCGTATTTTGATGAGCACAGGAAATGATGCTACGAATGGCTAACTACTTACACATGGCCTTCGATTTGAGCAAAGTCTCTGAAGGTATTAATTATTAATGAAAGACATTTTATGACACGTAAAAATAAAGTTATTCAATGTTCATTGCATACATTAGTGTCCCGCTCTAACATTATCAACGAAGGATGCAATGAAAGAAAAGCTCTTACCTATCCTTAGATGTAGGCACATTACCAAGCATTACTGTCGTGCGTTTTGTCTCTAAGTTTGGGGAAACTGACGGAGTTCTCTGAGATTTTTTGTTCCACAAACTGTATATGAGATGCATATATTTTGGAAACGGAAGGGCAATCCCAGAGTTAATTAAATTCAATGATATCTATATTAATCGACTGGAAAATAATAATCTTTGGAAGAGATTGCTTACGATTTAATCATATTGTTTCATACAGTACACCAAATTTTTCTTCTACAATGTTTCTACAAGGCTGTGACAAAAAGTTAGGGGATGAATTTACTCATTTAGGAGTTAAAATGTATTTCCTAAAGTATTTTTTTTGGAATTTTAAGTTTGACACAACTCTAGATTAAAACGCTCTATCCCTTTCCGGGATCGACTTTCCATGAATATTAAATTTTAAAACATTGTAGCATTGCAAGGATTTATTTTTTCAATTCGTAAAATGTGCTACTGAAAAAATAAACTTATTGTTGATGGAATCATTCCCTCTTATTTTAGAAAATATGATATATGAATGTATACATATCTCTATATATTTATAAAATAAAGAAAATATAACAGCAGAAAGTGCATGAAGGATGAGCCAATTTGAAATTTCTTTCTGCTTGGAAACATTTTTATTAAATGATAGCCGTTACATTCATATTATTATTTATCATTAGAATATGAAGTGTATTCCATCCGCCATAATCCATTAAAAGTATGTAAGCATGAATTTTGACTTAACATCAAATTTTAATTTATGTTTTAAAATCATTTTGATTATTTTCTAGTTATCCTTAGGCAAAAGGGATTGGCATTTCAGGCTTTTGATAGAGGTTTTACTGCTCATTGGTAACTCTTTTAGGTGAATCTATTGGGTGCTGTTATTACTTAAGAATGAAAAAAAGAGAAAACCTAAGCATTGGTCTGACAATGAACTATTTTTTATGACTTCCTTAAAATTGACAGTTCAGTTATTTATTTTTGCGAATTAAAGAGTTAATTTGTATTTATTATTAACATGTGTTTATTATATTATTTATGTGAAATATTTGTATCCATTCTATCGATTTCTCAAAGGAGGATAAGAAAGATACTGGAAACGATCATAATACAGGTGGTTCATGGAATAAAACCAATTGGGGGCATCACTGATTGGTTATGGCATGTTAAGTATTCAACTTAATTGGCATAGTAGGACATGAGACAGAAGTTTAGACATGAGTTACGTCTTATTTATAAAATAACTAGAACTGAGTACACTTTAAATACGAATAAGAGTTTCGCATCGTATGCAGGTGGGAGTTCATGCTCAGATGGGAGTTCAAGTTGTTTAATTATGAATTATCTCCAGTGAACGTGGGCACAAATTCTTTAAGTAAAAATACTTTTTTATTTAGTACCTAAATTTGATACTCCGTGGACTAAAATTTTTCGAATGTAGACATGTATTTCCAAGTATCTATCCTATTTATAAAATTCCGACACGTGAAATTTTATTGCGTATGAAACTATCCTTAAGGTGAATCAAGATTTGTAAATGTATTTTGCAATTCAAACGGCAAAAAGATAATAACGTGTGCATCAAAGATAAGCAAATTAATCCCATTTTGACATATTCTGCCACTCAATGGTTCACGACCTGGAGAAGGTAAATTATGTCAAAGTATTTCATGCAATCGCACGATTCAAAGAAGAAAAAAAAAGGTTGAGCCAGACGATTAGGAAAATATGATCCACATATGACAATGGCAAGCTATACGAACAAAAAATATGGCGGCTGTACTCGACGTAATGTTATAACAAAGCCCAACGGGTAAACAAACTGAGGAAGATCCATACTGGATTTCAAGGATTCCATTTACTCGCCATTTTAGTCCCTGGAGACACAAAGATTTGAGAGATTAAACTAACAAGACAGATAACATGATTAGGGAATTCGGAAGGCAGGCACAGATTGGGGATGTGCGCGGACGGAAATAATACGTAAATGGAATGTACACAGGAAGCAAATAATCAATGCCGTGCAATAGGAGAGACAAATATATATATATATATATATTTCATTCGCATTTAATCCGCATGCTGCAGGATAAGCTTGGACTTTCATCAAGGTACGGAAAACTGGCATAGGAAATGAATAAAAGCAGGGAAATAAAACTCCCTGGTCGAAGAGAGGACGAGACTCACCAAATGAGAGCGGAGAGTTAGCCAACCCATGGCGGAGGGCTACTCGGGAGCGGCGACCAGCGGGTGCGACTCGTGCCTTCCTGTCCGTCTCCAGGAGGCGGGGAAGCGAAATTGACAGGCGGGACCGGTTGAATGGGAGGTTGGAGGAGGATGAGGGGGGTGCCTCGGGAGAGATGTGGGTGTGTTACGGGCTGCGGAGTGAGAGGCCAGAAGGGTGTTGCCGGAAGAAAGGGGTGTGGGCGCGCGGCGTACCAAGGGACGTGGGTACCCTTAACCGAAATGGACCAAAAGCGGGGCACGCAGAATATTTTGCGTGCGGACCACCACCTTTTTTTTTTTTTTTAGGACGCGAAATCAAACGACGTGTTAGAAGG